>MU836978.1:19556-110600 GCA_029603245.1 Rhizopogon salebrosus TDB-379 | reverse complement strand
GAAGGTGGCGAGGAGAACCGAGTTTCCACAAATACTTTCTCGACACCTCCGATTCGTTTGTCAAAGGCGGCATACAAGTTTGCCATGTCTTCCAGCGGTACGCGATGAGAGATCATACTAGACACGGTCAGGGAAGCGCCATCAAGCGGGATGAAAGAACTCACAATTTGGGATCAAATTTTCCCGTCATGATGTAGTCGTGCAGAATTTCCTTCCAGTACTTGTGTACCGGTGCCTGACCGTTACCGATAAACCGTACCCCTTTCTCCATGAGGGCCCCAATATTGAAGCCGTTAGTAAACCCAGCATATGCAGCAATGATACCGCATCGGCCCATCTTTCTCACTGATGTGATCATCTCATTCGCGGTCTCGGGAACATCGGTTTCAAGCATTAGCATCTTCATCCCCTTGTGAAGCAAGGATTTCGGCTCGTGGAATGTACCTGAGGATTGTTCTCAGTAATTCACCGTATCCCATCGGCGGGAGACTCGCCACAGTCAAGCGCTACATCGAGTCCTCCAGGAACAAGTTCGTGGACCTTCTGAGTGATGTCTTTAACCTTGCTAAAGTCGATCACTTCACAATCTTGCTCCTTAGCACGCTGTAGACGGTCTGGAATCTTATCTATGGCAATGATACGGGATGCACCCTTCAATTTTGCCCAACGAGCAGAGCATAGTCCAATGGGACCGAGGCCCTACTCAAATATAAGCTGAAAGCTTAACGGAGTAGATCAATACTACTAACCCATATTCCAACGATGTCGCCTTCCTGCACGCCGGTATCGACGACGCAATGGTAGCTGGTTGGGAGGACGTCGGAGAGATACAGGGCATCCTCGTCCGAAACCTCGTTTGGAATAGGAAGAAGGTTAACTTCGCCTAACGGCACGCGGACATATTCTGCCTGGCCTCCAGGGAAACCACCAGTGAAATGGGAGTAGCCAAAGAAACCAGCATCGCGTGTTCCATACAAATAATTCTGCAAACTAGGAGAACATCAGTATATGTTTCTATGAAGAGGAGATTGTAACTAACGATGACGAGTTTGTTTTATCGCAGAACGAAGAAAGCTTTTGCTCGCAATATCGACATTTTCCGCATGCAATCTGGAAGGAGGCGACAACGCGTTGACCTATGCTGAGGTTTTTAACATTTGGTCCAATACGATCGACAACGCCCATGAACTGGAGTCAAGGGTCATGAGTAACAATCAATCATAGAGCACACATGACACGGACCTCGTGGCCCAAGATATCACCCTTCTGAAGGGCCAAAATTTCACCATGGTACAGATGTAAATCTGAACCACAAATAGTGGTGCCAGTCACTCTCACGATCACGTCGTCCGGTTCTGTGATGTCTGGGATAGGCGCGTCGACAACTCGGACATCTGTCGGGCCGAACCATGCGAGGGCTTTCATAGTAGAGTCGTCTTCACGATGTTTGTACTGTGGCTGGACGACGGTAGGTGCCTCCCCCAGTTGCTAGGTATTCGTTGGCTAGTGATTGTGTACCTTATACTAGGGGCTTACCGACTGTGCTACGTTGGCGGCGGTTTGCATGTTGTGTCAAAAGGGTCAGAGACATACCGTTTCGTGAACGATTATATAGGAGAATATCCATTGCCATGATGCAATTGGATTTCCTATGACGCTCGGCTAAGATCATCCTCCACAAGGCCAGAGCGCCTAATAGGGTGACATCCTAATTTGGCAAACATCGGCTTAACCCAGCCTGTGGTCTGCGGTCTTACAGCGCGGTCTCTTCAAGTTGCACTGAACTGCTTAACACACCGACTTGCGTTGAAGTGCAGATGGATTGCGTGCGTGTATGTTATAAAAGATAACAAAACATGTAGGGGAAATGACCTGAAATAGAATAGTAGCCACTTGAATTTCACACTTACACCTAGTCAAAGGCGGAATAGCTTAGGTGTTTAATGGTAGAGTAGCCTAATCTTGGTAAGTCACAGTGAATCATAGATTGTAGATTAGTTCATATGGAGATATTGTAGTGATACAGCAGTCAATCGTCCCCCCGATCGAGACTCGTGGCATCGATGGAAGTCGGGCGATTTACATAGCGCAGCATGAATTGTCGATGTGCCAGCAACAATAAAGAAATAGGTTTACGTTACAACATTACGTGCAAAAGCTGATCGATTATCTACCGGGCGGATGCAATGGTGGTATCGTATGAAGGCTTCTGCCCCTCAGGGTATAGTCTCTTCGTGAACTCTCGCTTCACTGGATAGTACGGAGGTTAGAATGAATAGACGATGACGAAGATGGAAATCATTTACAGCATCATTCCAAACATTGAACCGATAGTCCCGCCATACTCGGTCGACAGTGACACCACTGGCGGCGGGTGGACTGGTAGACCCGCGTACAGGAGACCATGCTGGTGGTCCCCCAGCAAATAGATGCGATATTTCACATTGAATGTCTCGCCAACTCCGTGCACTGTATGCCATGCACATGAGAAACGAGCAGACGATGGATGCACGTGCTCTGAAACGCACCTCACGTTGGCAACCTTGGAATGTGACTTGAGAGCATATTTGTATACAGAACCTGCTTCGAGAACCAGGGTGATGCTTTCTCCAGGGGATAGCAAAACAACTGCGCTGGTGCTGCGGCCATATTCCCGCAGTAGTTGGACAGTTGCGAAATCGTGTGTATCATTCGTGAAGTCGAGTAGAACTTCATATGGTTGTGTAATGGCAGGCATTGGTGAGATGGCGGAGAGTTACGGGAGCTAGTGTCGATAAGTAGAGTGTTTGCGGGGAGATAAGAGTGGGGATTGGAGAATAGAGAATAGAGAAAGCAGAACAAAACGAAACAGCAATAATAATGACCACGCGAAGACACTTCACTCGGAGAAGCGTTGATGCGTTTGCCTTCTTTTGTTCGCCTTACGGCAGACACTACAGTCGTGTGTTGGACGCTCTGCGTTCAACTTCGAATTTGAACTGTCAAAATCAGGGGGCAACAAAAACTCGCGTTCGGAATGAAGAGGTGCACCGGTTTTATGTACCTCGAGGCATTCCTGAGACAAGGCAACGGGGCTCAAGAATAAGATGGCTAGGTGTGTTGCCACGTTTTGCTGACTTTATTGTCCTCGTGCGGAGGAACTGCGCTGGTATAGCGGCCTCCCATGCTTGCGAATGGATGCAACGCACACCAGGCCAGGTTCGGAAGTAGAGGAAGACAGATCCATGCTTTAGTGGTGAGGCGGATCCATCAATAGTTTCCCTCCAAACGTCACGGAGCCGGGGTCTGGTGATCAACTTGCTCACGCCTTTTTCAGGCAAGTACTCCCCTTCCAGCTAGTAAATTTATACTACGTTTTTCTACGTTGTTGAAGGTGCAAGTTTCAAGACGATGGGCAGCCTTACGATAGCTCAGAGATTATGTCGACCCAGGGCTCTTTGCGACTCCGTGATTAGGCATCACCATCTAGGAGGCCATCTTGACTGGCCGTCAGGTTGTAGAACACAGTTACCAACCTTCCGAACCCCAGTGCCCATATATGTGTCTTTCACGAACAGTATTCTACAAGTATATCTCTGCGGAGCGATTTGAAGCTGAGTGGGGTTTCGCTATGCCAAAAGTTCTCTAGGTCGGTGTTGCCACCGATGAATGTGTCTTGGAACCTCTTGGAACTGCCACGACCAGGTATGTGACTCTCTGTTCTTGTGCCTCCTTGGATAGGAGGTCGTTAAACTTGCTATCTCGTCGATGAATAGACTGGGTCAGCTTGTCCATTATTATCTTGAATCTGGAACGTTCGCATCCCTGGAATGTGGCCTTCAATGTTCGTCATTATCATCACCGCAAGTGCCATCATCTCGGAAACTTCAACAGTGCTATATTTTCCGGTGCGACGCGTCACAGGCCTCACTTGCAAACACAACGAACTTTCCCTACACCCACAAGTTTCCAAATTCATCCGTCAAATCTCGTCGGCTCTCTGTGGTTGTCGAAGATTACCAGAATGGAATTTCCTCGCCTGATTGTTGTAAGCAATGTGAAGTTAATCGGATCCGCTTCCACACCAGCTTTCCTGACTAACTAGGCTCTTTCGTGTACGCCCAAGGTCATACACAGACCTGTTCTCGGGATGAAAGATGTCCACCCGGAATCTGTTTTGCCATTGGCCAACTCATACCTTCGCTAACTCGTGCTATTGGGCATTAGCAGGCTCTCAAGTCCAGCCGTTGCCTCATGCCTCCTCGGCTTGCCCACTGTGGAATACTTCACCCTTTCTGCCTCATTGCAGTGAACGAGCTACGTGAAGACTCATTCTAGTGGGCCGCTGCAAATAGCTCACGCATTGCATGCATCTTGCTCCTGTTCGAAGAAGAGCGGATCACATGCAGGAGAATTCTATAACGGCAATCACCCGTACCGTGGTTTCATGTCGCCGGCTAATGGCCGACAAGACAAGTGGCCGGTGCGTAGCAGTAATACTAAAGATAGGACCCTGAGAAGATGAAGAAGGGTGGCTGACAATACATCAAGGAGATAACCGTGCGATGAATGTCTATTCAGAGGGATGTATCATGATCAAGGTATAATACAAACTTCAGGGGAAATGTCCACGGTGAAAGGGCATACTACGATATGTAAGGAGTCCACGAAGCAGTGATGGAATTGAAAATTCCTCAAAAATGTGGTAGGTTTGAGCGATTAAGGCGAAGGGCGACCGAGGGAACCTTCAGCGAAAATAAGTGAAAGAATCAGTTTATGACGATAACACTGTTCGGATGAACCGAAACCCACTCATTGATGTCGCAACAGAATGACGAGCGTGATGGACGTCAAACGCGTCAATACCCACCAGGGTGAGCTTGCGTCTGTGCAGGTTCCTCGACGGGACCGCCTGAGCCGTAGTAGTTATTGGCATATGGAGCAGGTTCAGAGCCTTGATTGTATGCATTTGAGGGGTGCGAAACGGCTGTTCGCGTCGACTGCCGCCGTTCCGACTGCGACTGATGTTGAGGGGGGTAGGTCGGCGGAAGATAAGATGAACCGTCGACGTAATGTTCCTTCTGTAAGGGAGCATTCATCACGGTTGATGCCGTACTTTCGTGTCGCATATGCCCGCGGTTTTCTTCCTCGGCAGACGCTCTGTATTCCCAAGGATCACCACGATCAGCCATCAGGATATCATCTGTCAGCGGCTTCGTGGCATCATTGAGAGCGTCGTACTTCTCGTGATCTAGCCGTTGAGAGGACCCATAAGATGAAATGACAATGAGCATGTATGCCTGTAGTGAAACAATTGATTATCTGTTAAGTAATCAGCGGATAAGCGAACCTGCACAAGAGCAAAGAACACCCAGGCTCCAGCCATTAGCCCCACATCAACCCAAGCGATTATGCCGCAAACAGTCTGGGCCTCAGAAGTATTACTGCCATTGGATGTTGCAGGATAGAAGTTACGTTCGCAATTTGACAGAGCAGTTGAATGACGGCTGGCTGAGAGGATGACCCATGCCGCAGCAATGGCAAAGGCAGCAATAGTAACACCGACGTTTAGGGTGGCATAGCGGCGAAAAAGGATATGTTTTTCCTAGCGACGCGAATCTCAGCATTGGCGACTACGTTTCAGAAATGACATACCTGAGCGACACCCATAAATCCGAGAACCTGTAGTACAGCGCCCACGTAGCATACTATAGCAAGAAGCCACGGAGCGAATGAAGGAGTTGCTGCTCCAACAACTACGCAGGCACAGGTTATATACTAGGAATAAGAGGTAGGCGTGACTCACTTGAAGGCGT
The DNA here is from genome assembly GCA_029603245.1 of Rhizopogon salebrosus TDB-379. Taxonomy (NCBI): domain Eukaryota; kingdom Fungi; phylum Basidiomycota; class Agaricomycetes; order Boletales; family Rhizopogonaceae; genus Rhizopogon; species Rhizopogon salebrosus. The sequence continues at coordinate 104,805 of MU836978.1, read as the reverse complement.
CGCAACTGCAAGGGTCCCTACGATAATCCCAAGAGAGAACTGTTCGACCAACGTGGTATATATGCCAGCATTGACCAAGGGGATTGCACAACAGCAATATTCTCTAGCTTTCAATCTCATTTTGGACAGGAAGACTCGGGAATAGAATCTAGAAATAAATGCTGCTGCAGTCGATTCACTGAATCAGTATTTGCTCTTGCTCTTACATGGTGAATCATAATTACCTTGTGGATGGTTGAGACAAGGAACTGGTGCGCTGAGTCTGACCGCAGCAGTGCGGTAATGTCGGTCTCCATCACCATCCCAAATGTGGTATTACTCTCCCACGCCCCCGTGGACACCTTCGGCTCACACCTTGGCTCAGCCAAGTCCTTGCTCTTTGCGTTGGCAATGGTTCATCTATTCTCCATTTCTTTGCTCGCCATTCTAGCGGGTCTTACCTCTGCCAATCCCCTCCCGGAACAAGATGTTCTGGTTCAGCCAGTGCACACAATGGCGGGTTGGTCCTGGGAAGATTGCGGTGAGACCTACTTCGATATCAAGTATCAGCCACTTGCTAAGCTCCCTTCAGGTTTCCCGACAGACGCCATTCAGTTGCAGTCAATAAGCCTATCTCCAGATCCCCCTAAGCCAGGAGAAGACCTGACTGTCACGGCTGTTGGACTTGCTCAAGAAGTAATTGAGGTTGGTTTCGTCATTGTCACCTGTCGCCTCCACCAAGTCTATTTTTGCAGGACGGAGCCTACGCCGATGTTGTTGTGAAACTCGGACTCATCAAACTTCTCACAAAGAGATTTGATGTCTGCGAAGAAGCGTGAGTCGTTTTATTGGTGCCGTCCTGGATCTTGATTGACGTGGTACGATAGACGCGCTGCAAATGCAAGTATCCAGTGCCCGGTTGAGGAGGGCAAGTATACTGTGGTCCAAACGGTTGCATTGCCAAAGGAGATCCCTCAGGGTGAGTGCATAGTTGTGTAGCCGAACCCGACTGAATCCTTTGTTGCAGCGAAATTTACCGTCGCTGTGAGAGGTTATACCGCATCTGACGACGATATGTTGTGTTTGGATCTTAAGGTTGACTTCATGAGGAACCCCTTCCCAAGGTTCGGGTGGTAGATTGCGGTTACCTTTACAGACTCTTATATCCTTCTTGCTGTATGATAATATGTTTTGCTACGAGCCATGCCAGTTAATGTTACTTTTGCACACGACATCTGAAAAGCGAGTTCCTAAATAGTAAATTACTCGATCACGTAACAGCAAAGGCAGATTGAGGGCAGATGTGTTCGTTCTTCCTCGCCGTTTGACACGATGCCAAAGGGTTCGAAAAAGAAGAAGGAAAAGGTGGCCGACTTCTCTGTGAGTTCAGTCCATCCGGATCTTTTCATAACTCCTTAACCTTGATGTACAGAAAGCCAAATTAAAACTTGGAAAGGGCAGACAGCTAGCAAGCAATGTGGTTGATACTTCTTTCAAAGCTCGCAGTGAGTACCAGGGTTGATTGCGGACGTTTGGTTGGCAGACATATTATGATTTCAAGGTATTGCACTTCCCACCCAGAGCATTACTATAGAGAAGGATATTGCACTTCCTACCACTAGGAAGAAACAGTCATTTGACGACCTGCTTTCTCACATGAAGCACTACAATGCGAATACTCGGAAAGGTATTTATCATCTTTTCGCAAGATGAGAAACTGTTTAAACTCAATAGATGCTGTCACGAGCCTTCGGGAGTTGTTTCAATTGCATCCTGAAATTGTGGAATCTTCGATGACCACACTGCTAGGAGCTTGTGTCCGCTTGATCGGAGACGAGGTTTGTCCAATGGCGCGTTAATGAAATGAAATTCAAGAGTATGCACAGGACGCAGGTGTTCGAAAGACACTGCTTTCATTTCTGAGCTGGCTGCTTCCTCTCGTTCCGAAGGTGATATGATATATCACCCCTAACGAACTCTCATGTTTGACCTTTTCTATTCAGGAGGACCTGGTTCCGCATGTTCCACTCCTCATTCTTTTTACTACATCCGCGCAGACCAATATTTTCCCAGAAATTAGGATCGACGCTGTGCGATTTCTGGACCTGTTTCTTGAACTAGTCCCAGAAAGCGTAGTTAGTGGCTGGATGGAAGGAAATTCTGGACATGGAAGAAGAGTTTTAGAGGGATACTTAGGGATACTGAGTGCTGGCACCAAATACGGCGGCGCAGAAGGCAAGAAGCTTCACAAAAAGTCTTTCGAACATACGTAACTTATCGTTTCCGAAGGTGCGGCACAGGCAACATCGACTGCTAGTGTAGTCCTCTCGGCGCAGGTATGACTGAGCCATCAATTATATATAATATCAACAATACTGACTCGTTTTGCAGTCGAAGTTGGTGGTACTGAAGTCACTTTCGACATTTCTCACTCATGCAGTATCGCGACTGCTGCGATCACCAAGTAATTTCACTAAGGACCTGTACCCAGCTGCAGTTCCATTACCAACGTGGTTTTTGGCTCCTTCTTTCTCGTCTTCTCGCTCATTCACTGCCTACGAACGATTATTTCCGTCCGAATCAACAGATGTTCAACCTCGGTTGGAAGTTGATGACCTTGAAGATGACTACTTTATATGCATGCCAGACTTTGTAACTGGCACATCAACCACAGCGTGGTCTTTGAACGACCTCTCCGATTTATCACTTGCTCACGCTGAATCCTTGACTCATCCAAGTAACAATATCTCCTCCCTCATCGTGCGTCGCCAGTTGTCATCATCTACTTTCTTTTCAACCAACGCCATGTAACCTATAGCACTTGGCTCGAACCCTTTACTCGACTTTGCTTGCTTCGTATCTTGATTGCGCTCCAGTAGTCTTCTCACCTAGCGCGAATCCTCCTGAAGCGGAACTGAACCTCCTCACCGTGACAACGCGGATCATGAGGACGCTTTATGGATCAGTCTTGCAAAATGGGGTTTCTGTGAGCTTTGCGGAAGAGGAAGTCCTTTGCGACGAGCTGCGGACCTTACTCGGATACATGACAGGGTACTTTCCATTCCGGCCTGCACGTCGAGAGATCAAGGTGGTGACTTGTCGATCTTGGATGTTTTTACCCAGCTGATTGCAATCAGGTGGAACATGCATTCCAAGATCTGAATGTAATCTACTGCGAGCTCACAGCGCTGTTGGTTCTCGCATCATCCCGCCGACAATTAGGAAATATCTCGCAAAAAGCCCAAATTCAAACTTCTCGATCATCAGCATATCCCTCCCAAGCAAAACATGAGGGCCAGTTGACCCTACAGGCGGGACTTGTTAGAACATACGTCATCAGTCTTCTTATGGGGGAAGATAACTCTACTGCACAGATCTCAAGGTCACTAATAGCTCCTATGTATGCTGCCCTACTACCCACGATATGGGCTCTCCTAAGCCAACCGAAGGAGAAGCACGCGTCGGCTCAAGGGGCTCACTCACGTACCGTGTTGTCAACGGTGCTCGATCATGCCATTGGGGCAACATCGAACTCTGCTGTTAAGGCGTTCACTATTGAATTTATAGCTCGCATTCTTTTGGTGAGGCTTTTGCCACGCTGGTGAACTTTATCACTGACACCACTACCAAGCTTGAAACCGAGTCAGACTATTGCGGACATTTCGATGTACGCAAGACCAGGGAGCAAGAGAAATTCCAAGAATGGATTTTACACCTTCCGAGAACACTTTGGGAGTTAGGTACTCACAACCTCGCCGCTTCCGAGGTAAGTTTTGGTCAAGCCTATTACTATATCGTATCGTAGCTCACTTGCCCCAGACAATTATCAGATCCCTGTTACGTCTCCTCCAGCGTGGCTCTAGCGTGATCAAGCACGAGGTGCGTGTTGATCGGGATGCCGGCCCATTGGCCAACAATCTGATCTTTTGTTCATCTTTTCTCGGTGTTTTACAGGAAATTATCGGATTACGATCCCGACTCACACCCTTTTTCCTGGTCACTCATCCCGTTCGGGGACGGCTTCCTGGCCCGTTCACCAAAATACCTGCTTCTTCGCCTCGCGTCCGAAGGCTAGCGGTAGACCTTGTAGTTACGATCCTCTCCGTCTCGCCAAAATCAGAAGGAGAGGAAACACGTAATCTTATGGACGCGGTCGCTAGCGCAGTGTCAGGCACGTTTGAGGAAGGCTATTGGCATCAGCTTGTGCGTGCGACTGGGTTGTCATGAGACATGTAGGGTTGTATTTGCCTTCAACGGGGAGGATTTTTTTTTTTTCAAATCACACTGCCTTCCTGCACTGCCAAAATAGCACCGTTTTATGCATGGAGATGTTGCGGCCATTCTGTCGGACCTGACTCTCAAGCTTTCGGGGTGGTCACTGCTTTATTGTATGATATTGGTATGCAGCGTGTGGCTCCCTACCTGCAGCTAGCTGATTGAGTCGCCGCCGTGGGACAGTCCTTTCAGCTGTGATCTGCACTTAAATGGTTCACCATCCCTGGGTCTATGCTTGCGGGAGGCTCATCGGGCCAAAACCACTTAGTGACAGGTATTCACATGGTAATCAATGCTTGCAGCACGGCAGCGATGCGGAAATGAAGATGACGCCTTGATAACTTGACTTGCTGATTACTTCATTGCTGGACTGAGCTCGGACGGCGAGGAGTATCGGACATGAATAGCTCACGTTACCGAGTCGCCCGACTCGGAGTGCTGAATTTTAGCCAGAGGGACCTCCGTGATTGATTGAAAATTTGCACAAAACGTTGCTATGTTCCGATAAGACCATTGTGACTAGCACATAAGTTGTGGATATACAATTATCTATATTTGATACAAAATGAATAATAATATGCTGGAAAAGCGCTGCAAAGGCCAAGCAAGCAACAAATTTAAAACTCATTTCAACAACCCATCAACTAAGTACGTAGTCATCCAGTGATCGTAAGTACGTAGCACGCGTAAGTGTGTGGGCATATAGAGGATGAGTGAAAATAACAGTAATTCCCCAGCTCTCTGCTCGCAGAGAGGCGTCTAGCGCGGGACCTGTCGGGAAGAGAATATATGGCTTGAAGTATTATACCGCATAATAAAAACATGGGGGTTTTAAGCTGCCAATCCGTCATGAAGGCATGAGGTAGAGGGAGACGTCTAGCTCCAGACCCAGGTGATGTCGATGCGTCCCAAAGACTCATCGGCCAGTGCAGAGAAGGCGGATGGCGAGAAGTCCAAGTCACCAATTTGACAGCCCGTGCACCGGTCCGTGATCGCCACTGTTACGCTCTTGCCGCCGTCTGAAAAGTTATTCAATACACCAACCATAACGGGAAAAAAGACACTGACAGGAAGCAGTGACCTTCTTGTTGCACACAGGGTTGTCGTTGGGGTTCACACCGTTGTAATCACTTGTGTGCGAAAATAAATGAGACCACGGGGATGCTGAAAGAGAACAGCACTTACGGGAAGGAGTCGAACAACAAGTAGGAGACAGCAGCAATGTAATCACTATCACTGTTCGTGATGCCGCACGCGCCAAGACCAGTCCCGTAGTATGTTCCTGCCATGAAGTTATAGTCATGGAACAGACAATATGAAACGAAAAAAAGGCTTACCCTGTCCACTCTGAGTGCCAATCAGGTAACTAGGATCATTGCTCGACGAACTACCAGAGGAAGTAGGGGAGGGAGTAGGGGTTGGGGTTGGAGTGGGAGTAGGGGTCGGAGTTGGGGTCGGACTGGGAGTAGGGGTTGGGGTTGGAGTGGTAGAGGGAACTTTCTGGGTTGGGGCAGCAGGGGTGGAAGAAGATGAAGTCGAGGAAGAAGAAGGAATGACAGGGGAGGGAGCAACGTTGACCAGAGCGGGGCCACTTTGGGTAGGAGCAGCTGAAGAAGAGGAGAAGGAGGAGGACGATACGGTTGAGTTACCAGATGGCATGGGAACGCAACGCTTGTTGAGAGAACGCCTGGCCATGGGAATCACCGGAAGGGCGACTGGAAGACCGGTGTCAACTTCGGCACGAGCAACAGCGGCGCGGCGGTGATTGAAAACGTTGTGTGAGATATGGGGAGTGGTGAGGGCGGTTGCGGAGAGGACAAGGGAGAAGAGAGCGAGACACTTGGTGATCGGGGCCATTGCTAAAGAGCGAGAGGACTTGTTGTTGGTTCGGTGTAAAGATTGACAAAGGGCTTTATAGTAATGAAGAAAAAGCCTTTAAACAAAGAAAGAGTGCCGACGACCGGAGCAGGCAAGGAATGAGGGGAGAACCAGCAAGCAAGACGGAACAACCGAGAGTGGATCGAAGGTATCTTGTTCCCGTCCCCCGAATTGCGTTATAAGCTCAAACAGCTGATTAGGTAATCACATCTCCATCTGTCAACTTCCGTCCCACAGCAACTGCCCGCAGCATTCAACCACGTTTAGGGTTCTTTTTCTCCTCAGATCCAAGATCCATTTATCCCGTGCTCACCCCAACAGCTCTTCCGCTACCCTCCACCCGCTCTGTTATCCCTCCCTCCCCGTCCCACATCGTGATGGGGTTAACAATGTTGACACCCACCCTATTCTTGTCACAATAGCAACATAAATATAGGCATTGAATGTGTCAAACAACAAAATTTCAAAGTCAGCATTGTTCTGGCATTGCACTATAGGCCTAGCCCCTGTGTAATACAAAGACATTCATCATCGAAGCTTTGCATACTTATGCACCAGAGCTAGCTTTCGCTGCATACATCTTCACTAATCCCGTACCCGCATTAGTTTCAAGGCTCCTCGCGTAGGCATCCACCTGTCCCAATAGTAGCATGCTCTCCAGCCGGCTTGGCTCAGGCGGGATCCTGAACAACCTGCTTACATCCTCCTCAGGGAGCGCATTCAATCCCTGCGCAATCCGCCGCGTATTCTCTTCTTTTCGCTTCGCAACATACGTCTCCGCACGAAGCTTCTCCCGGGCGATCTGTCTTGATAGGTAAGCGACATTTCCCTCCTCAGTCCGGTAATTGTCGATCGCTTCGGCGACTTGCTCAAGATTCTTCGTAAGGCCGGTACTGCCTATATCGAGTACTGAATAAGACGGAGGCAACGCAGATGTGGTTGCCTCCTCAGGGCGAGCACCGGAAAACGTTGACGTTGAAGGAGTCGCAAGCATGTTCAAGTACGAGCTGAGAAGCGCGTTTGTCCGAACTCTTAGCGGGATCTCTTCTAGTATGGAGGAGAAAGTCAATCGATGGCTAACCAACCTATATTACGGTCAGATCAATCGATCAATGACCATGATTAAAGAGAGAGAACGCATACCCAGCGGTACTAAAATTAGCTCTTCTGTACGCATCCATGAACGATGGCGTCAGCTTGAATGCACGGAATGACGCATTCCCTCGTGCTGTTTGTGAGATGTCTAAAACCTCGTGGTCAGCATGCAGCTACAATGCGTCGAGCATGTGTGATTACCGTGGACAATCACGACACCACCATGTCTAAGTCTGTCTTGGTGGATTGCTTGGGTATCAATCAAGGTTTGATTGAAGAAAGCACCGAGTGAGGTCGCTTGGTAAAATCCAACGACGTTGTCATCTCCCTGAACCTCCTTCAGGGATCGCAGCATGGATGCCTGGTAGCGAACTACCAATAAAAATGAAGTATTTGTGAATGCCTGTACTCCGTGGAGATAACAGCAACGAGCCCACCAATAGATTTTGTTGCCTTTTCATTGTCATCATTGGTATGATTCGGTAATGCAAAAGAGTTGGACACCTCGAGGATGCCATCAAAGTCAAGGCCTAAGAGAAGTCCGTGGGCAGTAGTCGAGGGTGCCTCGCGACTATGTTTCAAAATTTTGGTAATAACCTGGGACACAGATGTCAGTATAAGTGAATTGATTGACTTGATAGAAGTCCAGCGGGGAACTTGGGTAGTGTAAAGATTCGCAGGCGAGTGACGGGGCAGAAAGAAGTGAAACGATCCTCAAAACGCACCAGGCCATCCAACTGAACGCATGTAAGAGGTATTTCAGCCTCGATGTCGATCGCCTTGGACATGGATGCAGGGATAGCTTCATATGTGGGAGCTGCAGGTGTCGGTGCGGCCTGGGGAGCAGGAAGTGAAGCAGCCAGGGCTGCGGCCATTGATGGAGCGGCCATTTTTGTTTCTAGTGAAGCGCTTCTGGTAGCCTAGCCTACGAGCTGGATCGCGATGCTGTTGCTCAACGGTGAGTTGGTTGGACTCTTTGCTGGAGAACCATAAAAATGTAGTGGAGCTTACATAAGACTGACAGACTCAATCCTGCGTCCCTCGGTTCCACTCATTGTCGGTTGGGCACACCATGATGGAGATGTCTCGCTCAGCGCGAATAACGCTACTGCTCATTATCGATGTGGTATTCTTCTTCATTGAACTCATTGCAGGTGAGCCAATATCGAGTCCAACCACAAGAATCCCCCTGAACAAATCTCGTAGGTTACGCTGTCGGTTCACTGGCCCTCGTAGCAGATAGTTTTCATATGCTCAAGTCAGTTGGCTTCTTCAACTTATGCTGCATCTACACACTAACATTCCGCGATAGTGATGTGATAAGCTTAGTGGTTGCTCTCTACGCAATTAAGGTATGTACATATCCTGGGTCTAGGCGCCAACGAGTTCAAACCTTCCTGTCACCTTCTAGTTGTCGAAACGAGGTGCCAGCGATTCTAGATATTCGTATGGGTGGCACAGAGCTGAGATCCTTGCTGCTTTGGTCAACGGGGTTTTCCTCCTTGCGCTCTGTTTCTCAATCACAATGGAGGCCTTGGAGCGCTTCTTCAGCACTCCAGGTAAGGTCGCTTGTATGTACTTCGGGAGTTAGTCTCTCATTATCTGCTTCTGCAGAAATTTCAAACCCTCGTCTCATCGTAATAGTTGGATCCTTCGGTCTGGCATCTAACATCGTTGGCCTCTTCCTCTTTCACGGTTAGTTCTGACGTCAGTTTTGTGGATACTTTTGCTCAGACACCATCACACTTTTCTAGAAGGTAGTCACGCTCATGATCACGGTCATAAGACTTCCCCGTCCCCCACCCGTTCTCCGAGCATCACGCAGGCAGAACGAGTTGACGATGTCACTTCTCCAGTGAGAAAAACACCTGTGTGGTCTGATAGCCGTGAGCGCTCCAGCTCTTATTCCTCCATGTATGGACACCCCGTTGCGACGCGTGCATCAGTCGTGCAAGCTGCTCAGGACATTGCATCATCCGGAAGCCCAGCATCTCCTACGCGTGTGAGACGACTCACTTCCTCTTCGCAGCTTCCTCCTCCTCGCCGACAACTTTCCCCTGAAGGCAGTGCCAGTTCATCCAGTGCCGTATTTGATGAGCGTGCCCCGCTCCTCGGGGACCAAACAGCAGAGACTTCGTCTCATAATGGTAACACAGCCCATCACCATGGTCATGCGCATGGCTCTATGAATATGCGAGCCCTGGTATTGCATGTCATGGGAGATGCTCTTGGCAATGTCGGAGTCATCGCTACCGGCCTAGTCATCTGGCTCACGGAGTGGAAATACAAATTCTACTTCGACCCGGTCATCAGTCTCGTCATCACCGCTATTATTTTCTCGTCTGCTCTGCCTTTGGGTATGTTTTCTTCCGGGTTTATCTTGGTATCAACTCACCTGTCCCAGTCCGGAGTGCATCTTTCATTCTCCTCCAGGGCGTTCCTTCTACTATATCCCTAGATGAGGTTCGGGAGTCGATTCTCAATGTAGATGGAGTCCTTTCCGTGCATGAATTGCATGTTTGGCAACTCTCGGAGTCCAAGATTGTCGCATCTGTACACGTCATGGCATCACGCAATCATGACTTCATGCCTGTTGCAGCGGACATTAGAAAAACTCTTCACCATCATGGCATACACTCTAGTACTATTCAACCTGAGTACCACCCTCGCAGCCCAAGCGCCATCCCAGAGGCCCACCTCAAGGTGTGTGCTACGTTAATTGTGGTCGCCCGCATTTACTGATCGTCTTCTAAGTCATCCGCGGACTCCTCATGTCTGATATTATGTCCGGCGGATCAAAACTGTGATCCCATAGAAAACGCTTGCTGTCGTAAGTCCTGGCACCTGCCACTCACACTATTGCTTACATTCGTGCGTTGCCAGCCCGGCCCCCACCAGGTGTTTGACATTCATCCATGCTCTGATGTATTTCACTTCTATACATATTTAACTACATATTGTACGTCAATGGTTTGTTGATAGCGTGTTCATGTTCACCTGCACCCGACTTAAAAATATAACAATTTGAAGCTGTAACGTAGAAGATCTTTTCAAATATCATATTTTTTCGAGACAATGACAACCCAGCTCTAGTCATTACATAACAAATACAGGGAAATTCGTTACGAAAGTAGGGGATGATCCCAAACGTTGCAATATGGTTGCACTCGTGGACGAGCTATTCTTCTGCGCCCGTAGATTAGTTGCAACTCGTCTCGCGACAGCTGCACTTGGTTGTCCGAGCACAAAGTGCTGCTCCTCGCATACTGTTTGCACCGCCCATTCAATGTGCAACGCAGCGGTAAGAGTCGACGAAACGATTGTCACTAGCAACTGCGTATTCATACCCTTCTCCGTTGCTGGTTGTTGGTCTATGGCTGCAATGAGGGAGGGGAGAACATTGTACATAAATATGGGAAGGAGGGGCGGTGCCGAAGATAGTTGGCGTGGTACTGCTAGAACGAACGTTGCCAGGCGCTTGCAGGTTTCCATATCCCCTAAACTCGAAGCAACACTAAGCTCTGACCAAAGGAGATGAAGGAATTTAGAATGTGAAGTGGTAGTGAGACAGCGGGTAACGTCGATACGAGGAGCCTTGTGGCCACGGGCTAGCGCGAGTGCCTCGTGAATCTCTTGCCGTGGGAAGTCTATCCATTTGGTAGCGGGGCTGATCTGATAATCCTCCAACGCCTTGCAAGATGCTGTGCCGGATGATCTCAGTCAGTAGGAAAGGTGTAGCGCCAACTTGTCACTTACGATCTTTCTTGACCCCGAGAGTTTGGAAGCACGTAGCCCGTATAACGCTGATATCCAGCAAGGGATTCACCGGAATAGCTTGGATCCGTTTGCCAGATAATAGCCTCAGACAGCTCGGACTACAAAGACGCCGGACGACAAGGGGACAAGAGGAAGAACATAGAATAGCTTGTACGATTGAAAGGTGCCATGGAGCGAACAGTCTGTGGGGAAAACATGTCGATGATGGTTTCCTCAATGGATTGCTCTCACTCACGCTCTGTGTTGGATTTCAAACAACATAGCATGGATCACGCCAACAAGGGTCCACCGAAGTAATGGTCCAAGAAAGTATGACATACCAGTCTGCAGCGTCTCGATGTCAATTCGCGATTCATGGCGAGCCACTGCAGCTTGCGAGAATAGTGTCGCGGAGATTTGCAGGAGAATTTGGGGTTTCGTTGTGCTATATGTAAATGAGAAGGGATCCCCATCCGAAGATATGAAAGGCGTTACCGGAGTATGGCGTCGTCTATTCCTTCGCTACTGCTATCAAAAATGGCCTTGAACCAAGTGGTAAATGCGGATTTATGTTCTGGGCTTAACTCGTCCGCCTGATACACCCTGGAAGTGTGACGGAGAAGTTCTGTGCGGTACGTCTTTCCGCCTTTGATGATCGGCGATGAGATCTGACAGAAAACACCATTAAACAATTGCATTCCGCTGAAAGGATCATACCCGGAATTTCGCCAAGGCCATCTCTGTGAACAGAACTATATCGCCTAAATGGCTCACTGCAGTCTGTGGATCACCTATGAATTGTGTTTAGCACGAATGATGTCAGCTCCTGCAGCGAACATACCAACTGTTTCGCAATCATACTCTAAGATTATCTCCAGTGCATCGCAGATCAAGTATGAGATCTTGAGATGAAGTGATAAAATATCTAAGGCGAAGTCATGGGTGTACAGTGTCCTCGTCAGATGACTCAGGTGCTCAAGTTCCAGCAACTTAGAATGTGAGGTAAATCGCTGAAAATAACTGTGAGCGGATGGGAGTAATCATGACAGGCTTAGAGGTTACTTTCTGAACAACATCAGCAAAAAAATGTTGGGTGCCAGGTTCTTGGCGGATTTTTTCCAATAGTGACAATGTGTCTTCTGGACTTGACTCCGAAGTGAGCCTTGAATCCAGATACGTCTGGCCTTGTCATTAGCGGTGAGGAAAAACTGAGGTGCGATAACTTACTTCAATGGAACAGCCATGTTCAAAAGCCTCTGTCTGCAGGCGTGACGTGTAGTCATTGATCATCATGGGATCGATTGTGACCGCGAATGCATGTTCAATAATTCCTACTGCGAGAAGTTGTTGAATGAATTCGCGAATGAATGATCTCTGCCTAAAGAACAAAATGTCAGCGTGAAGGGTGCGGAGCCGCAATCAAGCATACGATGTGTTGCTATCCTGACTAGAATCATTCCCCCTAGCTTGTTTGGCCACGGCATCGCATTGCGCTAATAAATCGGACCGTTGAGATAATGACGACAACGCAGCATGCATAGCGGCTCGCTGATGAATTTATGAATCAGCCTCTAACCTATTCATGAAAGATCATGCATACCAAATCTGCCTCTGTTGTTCCGCGGACTTCAAGACTTCTTTCAAGTGCAAATAAAAGCCGTGGAAGCTATATCACGAGCCAGTAATCAGATGTACTGAAATTCATGGTGGCTTACGCTAGGGCTTACACGACCAATGACAAATGCTCTCCATAAGGAGAATGAAGACTCATGATCGCCCTTAGGAGAACTCTGAGCAACGCAGGTCAGAGCAGCCACGAGTAGCTGTGTACAAAAGACGTTGGGCGCCCACGACGTCCACCGCAGTGTCCCAGTCATGATCGCAACAGCTTCCGATTCACTTCCCGCTCCAAAATCATTGGTTCGACTCACCACCTGGTACAACATAAGTGGAGCTGGAGCTACAGGTACGAAACACGTACAAGGCCTTGCAGTAAAAGCCCGCAGGTGATGGTGTCAGTTTCAACGTTAGTATCAAGCATATCAGTCTTTCCCATCGTCAGTTGCATCGTGTGCAACATTTGTGCATCTCGGACGGCTTTTGCATCATCTCCCATGAGTAAACTCAAAGATAACACGAAACCCTCGAGTACCTGCCGGAGTTCCGGCGAAAGGCGCAATGAGTGCAATACATCATTGGCATCTCCGAGGTAGATCATAGCTTGAGCGGTTGATATCTGCGACATGTCGGTGACACAGGATAGTAGCAGGATTGCAAGTTCAGAAGCTGATAGAACAAGATGATGGAAGTTTGAAGGAGGGAGAGAGTGAGCGATCCGCAAAAGAGCCAAAGCATCTTGTACTCTGGAAAGCACAGAAACCTGGGGGTCTGCCAAGGGGACGATAGATCCTACGGGAGGTAAACCCGATGTGTAATGTGTATTAAGAGCTAGACGGCAAAGCATATCCAGAGTTGACACATTCTGAAGTTCTGGATCCCGAGCAGCGCGTAGAAATGTGCAGACGAAGACTGCATTCGAGAGTAGACCGTCGCTTAGGGCAAGCTGAAGGTATTCGCGAAGGGTGGGGTCTGCAGGGTACAAGCGAAATAGTTCAAGGATGGTATCTGTTCCAAAACGCGCATTGAATTCAAAACTTGATATTCCACACCCCAGACCACATACTGCTAATAGCGGCGCTAACATCGATATGGACGCCGACGCCTTGCTGCTGTACAAGCAGTTTGCACAATCCTAACCACTGAGAAGCTCCAGCATGCCATGATGACGGCGTGTACCGTACTCACCTGTTGCGGAGATACCCCGCGTTGATACGAATTCCTGGTCAAGTCTGGGAAGGACATACTACGAATATGGACCACTGTTGTTGCTGCCGGTTATGCTTGGGAACGTTGATGCTCCGCGACGTGTTTAGCGGCCGTCACAAAATTGCGTCAGTAAATGACGAGTTGTAGACTTGTAGCGTTGTTAACACACTCAACGTGCTGCCGTTACCTAATGGAGAGGGAGTGACTGTCTTGATGGATGTAGACTTATGTGCGCTCGTTCTCATAAGATGATAAAGACGACACAGTGTGCTCTAAGTTAAATGCAAAGTGGTATGTATATCCTCAAAGCTTCATCGAAGCAGCAGAATGACTTCCTTGCTAGACTTTTGCTATCAATCTCCGGGTTTCTTGCGGTGTAAACCGCAAGATGATAGACAAAACACGGACGAGATTGGGCTGAAAAAGGATGATGAGCGCTAACGTTTTTTGTTAACGTTCTTCACTCACTCTCATCTCCTTGTGCTCCAGGAACTGCAATATCACGTTTCTAAGGTATTCCAAATTAATTTCTTCGTCGCCTTTCGACGGGGCGGGCGATGCTGGGCCGGGAGATGTAGTTCGCGACGGAAGATCGGAGGTGGATGATATCGAGGCGCGAGAATCCGAGTTTTCGCTTCGTGATGTCCAATAACCCACTCCTGGATTGCGCTGGCGCTCGAGCAGGGCAGCTGAATTTTGCACCTTGCGAAGTTCCTCTCGGAGTGTCTGCGAATGACCGTGAGATAGGGAGCAGAGTGAAGAACCTGAACAGTCATCACCTTGATGTGAGCTCGCAGTTGCGCTTCGTGAGCCTTCACATCGTCAAGTTGACTTCTATAACCCTCTGCTTCTGCTTTCGCATCGGAGATGCGAATCTGGAACGATGTCTGCACAGTACCTTTCAGAAAGAGTATTATGACGCAGTACGCAAGTCATACCTCTGCATCATTCATGCGGTCAAGCTGTAGCTGAAATTCCGAAGCCTGACGTTGGTGATTCTGCACCTCAGCTGTTAGCTTCTCGACCTCACCCTCCAGCACTCCTGAAGTGCTCTCTTTTTCTTCTCTCAATTTTGCAGAAGACTGCAGAATCATCTTGAGTTCGTCCGTTTCTCTACTTTTCTCGCAGAGCTTGCGACTCCAGTCCGCTTCACTCTCTGTACGCTCCTTCTCCACGAGGACCAGGTTTTTCTTGATTTCTGCCAACTTAGCGTCGTACTTAGCTTCCATAGTGGAAATAAGCTGCGAGATATCCTCCTGGTGAATACCTGGCCCTTGCGGCCGCATGTCTTGCTCTCCCCGAAGATCTGAAATCTCTTCTGTGAGAAGGGTAACTCGATCTCGTACTTCTCTGAGCTGAAACTGCAGTTCAGTGTTTTGACTCTGCAGGGTTCCAGCGTGGTGTTGGGAGGATTCTAACTCGGCCTGTCGAATCTGGAGTTGCTCAAAAAAGGTCCGGTTCTCCATGGAGAGATTGTTAACTGATGCTTCCAACGTAGCAATCTGTGACCTCTTCTGAGTCAATTCCGTTAAATGCGAAGCCTGAATGGCGGTTTCTTAGTTTGTGGTAAAGCTGCAATCATCCATACGAACCTTCAGTGATGCAATTTCGGCTTCTAACTGTGTGCGGGCGGCAGAAAGCTCCTTCTCACTGCGGTCCTTGACAGCAGCTATCTCCTTGTCAAACTGGGACCTTAATCCTGTCACCGCTTTCTCTCGCTCTGCATTGACCGCATCAATCTCCGACTGCAACCTTGCTCGCTCGGCCCTTTCTTTGTCTCGCTCCTGCCTCTCCTTTTCCTTAGATTCTCCGAGTTCTCTCAGCGCATCGTCTCTATCCTTCTCGGCCTTGACCAACTTCTGACGTACAGTCTTGAGAAGGGTGATGGCCTTGACACGTTTTTCTTCTTCTTCTCTCGCTACTTCTTTGGCTTTGGCAACCTCAGATGTAAGGCGTTCGATCTCGGTAACCTGCCTCCTTATTTCTTCTTCCGTTTGAAAAGCTGAACCTTGGGAGGCTGAAACGAGAGCTTCTGATTCGTTGAGCTGCTGCCGTAGCTTGTCAATCTGGTCCAACTGTGACCTGGTTTCAAGTCTGTGAGTATCTCTCAGCTCCTCAATGCGCTCCTCTTGACCTGTTTTAACAAAAGTCAGTAGTCTCTTACTGGCGAGATGGGGGGAACTGCATCACGTGTCAGTTTTCCGTTGAGACGGTGTAGCTCATCCTGGGCAAGCTACTCGGAGAGATTAGACGTTATAACCAGCAAACAGTAAGCTAGTTCACCTCGGCTTTCATATTCATATTAGACAAGTAGTCCCGCAGTGTCGCCGTGTCTTTCGTATCTTCCAAAGGGGTCAACTCCCGAATAATATCATCCGTAGCCGATCGTTCTGCCTGAAGTCTCTTGAAAGACGTCGATATGTCTTCTGAGTGTCAGCAGGTATATAACATTTTCACCAATTGAGGCATACCTGAAAAGCGTTGCTCAACAAGCCTTAGACGTTCTTGAAGAGCTTCTACGTCGACTTCGCTGTATTTTGATGAAGGCGCAGGAGGGAGATCTTCCGGAGATTGTTCAGTGTTGCTCTTATCACCACTAACATCACCGTCTGAAGTAAGCACGTTCACTAGATTAAGAGCGTCGGCTTCGTCACCAGTGTCTCCAGAATCTGAGCCGTGAACTTCTGACACGTGTGCCGTCTCTTTTATTTCTGTCCCAGTGGAAACTGACTCGGGTATTGACAGAACATCAGAGTCGTCTGCGACGGGTTTCTGTTCATCAACGGGAGGATGGTCGGACTGTAAACTTATTCCTGTCCCAGTGGGAACTGACACGGGTGTTGGCAGACCGTCAGGGTCGTCTGCGACGGGTTTCTGTTCATCAACGGGAGGATGATCGGGCTGTAAACTTCCTGTCCTAGTGGACACTGACACGGGTATTGGCAGACCGTCAGAGTCGTCTGTGACAGGCTTCTGTGCTGGGCTCGGTGACAACGGAGCTTGAGGAACTTCTGATGATAATGAAGTCTGAGAGCCCTCCTCACCAGAATCTTGGAGGTGGTTTACAGCGAGGGAAAATACCGGTGGATCCTCCGGGGGGTAGCTGGACGGGACGTCAGATACCGGCGGTGGAGAAGCTACTGCTGAAAACGCGGGGGAACCTGGCAGAGGAATTGATGTGGGGGAGAGTGGGTGTTCTGTGACTGGAACAAAATTTGGTGTTGGAGAAGCTCTCGAAGAAACAGCTGGCGTTGTGGTATTAGATACGTCTCCAACCGTGAACGACGCGCGTAACCGTTCCTCGAGAGTGAATTTGCGTAGTCCAGGATCTGGCGTACTGCTACTCTTCGAGATAGACGGTGGAGCAGGACTCGAAGGCCGCGGCAGCGGGCTCGCAGAGCGTTGGGCTGGATATGACCTGCGCTGAATATTTGTGGATTGCGACTGCCGCGCTGACGGCGTGTCAGGTGAGCCACTTCTGGAACGGTAGCCTTCAAGTCCATCGCCTGGCGTGCTGAGGTCTTGAGACCGACGTGGCGGCGGCGGCTGCGCGAAGCCTTCCACTGCCTGCCGGAACTGCGAAAACATGGTACTTGGGTTGGAACTGTGACGGTCTCAGGTCGAAACCTGGCAGTACTTATCCCACGTGAGCCTCGTAGCAGAAGGAAACATTAATAAATCACTAAAGCGCGTTGTCCCAGCAAGCATTCGTGTGGGTGTTTGAGCGGTACAATATGTTATATGTAGAACAAATACGATAATGATCTAACAGTTTACGACGAAGATTCATTAGATGGCGTCTCTGTTTCCTTGCCCTTTCCATTCAACAGGGTCTGAGACGTAACCGACCCATTCAGCGAAGCTGAGGTTGGTAGCGTTCCTGCAGTAGATGATACGGGCGCCGGGCTAGCCAACTGCCATGAAGGTATCGATGGCCTACCATGAAACGAGGGTAGAGGTGTCGAAGGAGAACTTGTCAGCGGAGCGGATCCACGACTGAGTAGCAAAGCCTTTAGGGATTTGAGCTCTTGTTGCAGCTCAGCAAGAGATTCCTTCTGTGTCTCTTTGTTCTTCTCAATCATCTGTATTTGAGAAATGAGAGAATGTAAAGAGCGTTAAGATGATTCACTCCACCTTAGGTAGCATCTCTCGGATATTTTCCACTTCGTCACGTATTTCCCGCATCTCGTCTCGCGTCTTTGACTCACCTTCCCTCATTTCAGTTACTACTGCCTCGACGTCTTTGGTGACTTTATCCACCCGTTCGTTCTGTTCATACACCGCAGACTTGACGGCTTCGGTCTCCGCTTGAATTTCCTTCAAAAGGGCTTCTGCTGCATCGAATTGTGCCGTGAGTGCATCACGGTCCTGCTCATATGCAGTTGCTGCAGGTGGTACGAGATGAGGTAGAAGATATTTCTAGCAGAGTCGAGGTATAAGCAATAAATAACGAGTGATTCAAGTCGTCCACCTTGAATAGCGAGGCGGCACCGTACGCCAATGACCCTGATATCACGGCGGTTATCTACGATGGATATGCCCGATAAATTATAATTCAGGAACGTATGAAGCGACCAACGAAATAATCGCGCCAGTCCCACTGCTGGGGAGCTGACCCATATGTTGAATACGGTGGTTGAAATTGATGCTGGAATTGAGGGAGAGGCTGCGAGCGCGAAGATTGATTCGCGGCCTGCTTCATTGCCTCCTCGATCTCTGGACCGGTGAGGCCTTTTGCTTCAAGGAACTGGACACGTTGGGCAAGCGGTGCCTGTTGACTCTGGTGCACGGTAAGCAGTGCAAGTTAGCAGAGATGTGGAGATTGCGCACGGTAAAGTCTGATAAGAAGGAAACGGCATTGCGGACGAGCTCTCGTCTGTCGGTGTCGGACATGGATGGTAGCAGTAAGTACTAAACCACGGCGCGTACTCGGCTGGTTTGCTGAATCAGGAAAGTCTATAACATACGGCGTCGAACTCCTCCGAATTCATTCTCCGATCATACCCAATTTTCTGCCAAGTTGCATCCCAAAGCATTTCTTGTGACTTCAAGCATGTTCAGGTTAGCAGCTCAGAGGCAAATAGCGAGCAAATTGGCAGGCTCTTCAAGAGGTATTTCGTTCTCTAACCTGTTACTCACTTTTTATCTTAACCTTTTTTCTAAGCTCTGAGGGCTTCTTCACTGTATGCTCGTTGCCGGAATTCAACATGGATGCCATCGTCTGGACCTTCTCTACCTTCACTTACCAGCTTGGGTCGGTTTCTTCGTGTCCCAGCAAAGCTTTTTGTAACTGTGATGTTCCAACAGGCAACCGACGTGGTTATGCTGAAGCAAACAAATTCTCCCGCGCAAAGCCCCACATGAACATCGGCACCATTGGTAAGGCCACTTCTCTTCAATTTGACGCATTCTCAACTTCATACCATACTTAGGTCATGTCGACCATGGCAAAACAACCTTGACTGCAGCTATCACCAGGGTCCTCTCCGACAAAGGTGCTGCAAAATTCACGGACTACTCCCAGATTGATAAGGCACCTGAGGAGAAAGCTCGTGGTATAACCATCAACTCTGCCCACGTCGAGTACGAATCCGATGGTCGCCACTACGGCCACATTGACTGTCCCGGACATGCCGACTGTTGGTTTTCCTTTCCTGCATACATCCCCAGCCTTACAATCATCCCTTCTCAGACATCAAGAACATGATCACTGGTGCTGCCCAAATGGATGGAGCCATCATTGTTGTGTCGGCAACGGATGGTCAGATGCCTCAAACCCGTGAACATCTGCTTCTCGCTCGCCAAGTTGGCATCAAGAAGCTGGTCGTCTTCATTAACAAGGTCGATATGATTGATGACCCAGAAATGCTCGAGCTTGTTGACATGGAAATGCGTGATCTGCTGTCAACTTATAACTTTGACGGTGAAAACACACCTATTATCATGGGTTCAGCATTGGCCGCTTTGGAAGGTCGCGACGACAGTGTAGGGAAGGAGAAGATTCTTAGTCTCGTGCAGGCTTGTGACGAGTGGCTCGACGTTCCTCCTCGTCAGTTTCTTTCTTTATTCGGTACTTCACTAGCAGAGCTAAGTTTTTTTTTATAGGTGACCTCGAGAAGCCTTTCTTGATGCCCGTTGAAGGTAATATCGCGTCTATCAGTTTCGAAACACCGCTTTGACATTGATTCGCTTAAAGACGTGTTCTCGATTTCTGGTCGTGGTACTGTTGCTACTGGACGAGTGAGTCTAGCGTTAGAGGCGTTTGTTATATTAGCTCACCCTGTACAGGTTGAGCGTGGTATTGCAACTAAAGGTGCTGACGTTGAGGTTGTCGGCCTTGGCAACTCTTTTAAAACCACATTGACTGGTATCGGTACGATCAATGTCAATTCATTATTTACTGGATTTCTTATGGATTCGCAGAGATGTTCCACAAGGAGCTTGACCGAGTATGCATGCTTCCATGACAATCACTGCACACGTCATATTTATTTTTATCCTTCTTTTTAGGGCGAGGCTGGTGACAACATGGGTTGTCTGCTCCGTGGGGTCAAGCGGGAACAAGTCCGTCGTGGCCAGGTTATCATTGCCCCAGGCTCCATGAAGGCTGTCAAGAAGTTCCAGGCCCAAATCTACGTCCTCACTAAGGATGAAGGTGGCCGTTACACCCCGTTCATGAGCAACTACCGTCCTCAGCTTTTCCTCCGGACTGCTGACATCACCGTTGCACTTACCTTTGCTGAGGGTACTCCTGACGCAGAAGAGAAAATGGTGCGTGCCATACTGATCTCTTGTGCAATATTCACACCCTTTTGTAGGTGATGCCCGGAGACAACGTCGAGATGGTTTGTGAGCTAGTCCACGATGTTGCCGCCGAGGCAGGTTCCCGCTTCACGCTGCGTGAAGGCGGCAAGACAAGTAAGTTGTATGTCTATGCTCTACGAGTCCCCAGCTGAATAGTCGCGACACAGTCGGCACTGGTATCGTCACGAAGATCCTGGAGTACGCATGAGGATACTAGATTATTATATACACACTATACAGTTATAATCTTCACCTGCATTCACCCCTCAGCATATGTTGAAAAGTAGACTTGTTTTACTCATTTACGTAGTGGCCATCTCAGTCACCGACGGCCTTCCGGCCCTTCCCCTAAAGTAAATGTCGGTTATGCCAAATTTCATAAAAGTGAAATGCATTTTGTCTCATACCCACACTCGCCCCAGCTACCTTACATTCACACAGGCAAATCAACCTAATCATGTTCTCAGTGATCAGACAGGCTACTCGTGCGCGGGCGATGCCTATGAGGGCTGCGAGAATAAGTCCCTCGAGTTTTGCGCGTATGCCTTGTCGGAACATCGTCAGTAAGTGAAACCCACGTGCTTCGGAGCGAACGCTTTTCTGACATTTCAACTAGCAAAAAGGTATACGGAGGAGCACGAGCTTGTTGCTTTTGACGACGAGACTGGGTTAGGTGTTGTGTCGATAACGGTTCACGCGCAAGAGAGCCTCGGAGACGTTGTTTTCGTTGAGCTTCCTGCCGTAGGCTCAAACGTTTCGAAAGGCAGTAAGTGCCCATTTTCCTTCAACGCAAACGGATAGCTAATGCGTTATTGCCGTTTGTAGCCCAGATTGGTGCAGTTGAGAGCGTCAAGGCAGCCTCGGATATCGTTAAGAGTCATCCATTGCCCTCTGATCAATTGCTCATGATTGTTGTTTATTTATACAGTATGCGCCAGTGTCAGGCACGGTCACTGAGGTGAACGAGGTCCTGAACTCTGAACCTGGACTGCTAAACCGCTCGCCCGAGGATAAAGGTAATATTCATTGCAATATCGCGAGTCACAGCAATGCCAATGAGGATGTTTGCAGGTTGGTTATGCAAAATTCAGCTCTCAGCACCCGAGGAAGTGAGTGTTTAGCCCGTTAATTTAAGGATCCCAACAATAGCTTATCGCAACAGATGAATGAGCTGCTCACGCTCGAGAAGTACAAGGAAACTTACGAGTCTTGAAGTTTGACTAGCAATGCGACAGTGCTGACGGTGGCCTCAACTGCCATCCCTTTGTTATTACTTATATTATCATAGACGCATAGAACGTTGAAGCAATCTATCTCATTGATGGTCCAGCGAGTATGAATTGTCAGAATATAGATGGCAAGGTGAAATTTATGATGACGGTTCATATTTGTACTTCTCGCCACGGGCTTCCATGCGTTCCTTGGCTTCCCTCAAAGCCCATGTTTGTATGCTGCAAAGACCGGATTGAATGATGGAACGAACTGAGGATGAGGTCACTAACCTTGTGTCAGGCTTGTAGTAGAGTAACACTGCAGCCATTGCCATTGACCCAAACATCCCTACATACCAAATGTTCTCCCACTCCTCCTTCACTCGTTTTTGCCCTGGTGGCGGGGGCTAAGAGCAGTTACATCCTGTCAGCGTTCCGGAGTTCCCGAACAAATGGTAGAGAATCACCCTTTCGCCGAAAAGCCAACCACTAGGCTCATTGAATTGTGGTGGGCCATGGGAGGCATAGCGTCTGCCGGATATGCGACGCGGCACTATAACTTGGAGCGCGCGCAAAGATGAGGCGGGCGGCATGAGGACTGTTGCAATTGTTGACTGACTGCTCGTTGCACCGTAAAGTCGAAGTGGACGGATGGGTCTAAACACATGTAAACACAACTCCGAATCATCTCTAGTATCATGTAATAGAACATCAAAGTATAGGCTTCGATAAAATAACGTAGTCGCAGTATAATTCATCCTCATCTTGCCAGCCATCCTTCTCCACAAGTCCAGGCGAACTAGGATCGAGATCAAAGCTGACTTCACTGATTAGCAAGTTCAAACGGCGAGGATGAAAGAGACCACACTCCAGTGATTTGTAGAAAGCAAACGCTGCACTATTAGCTACTGTATATCAGGATAGGACAAATCAAAACCACGCGATAGAGACTTACCTTTAAAGACAGTCAGCATAACTTTCTTCATCCCCCATTGCGAACCAATATCGGACAGAGCATTGGTCAAGAGCTTCCCAAGCCCGAGTCCTCGAGACTGTTCAGTCACCTGGAGTTCGTAGCTTTATGGTCATGTAATCAGCTAGGACTCCGCCAACCTGCAAGCTTCCACATGACACTCACCAATACACCACATTATGTTTGGCTTCGCGTTCAAAGCGAAAGATAGTGTAGGCAACCATCCGAGATTCTGACGGATGTAATTCACTAGTCGATGATGCGTCATCGCATCGCTCACATAGGACGAGACGAGCTCGTGGGTGGAACATCTCTTCTTTCTTTGAACGTGGATCCCAGCCAAATGAAGACGTCGAATAGCTGAGCACGTAAATCGTGAGCCGCAAGACGACGACAATATACCTACTACATCGCATGAGCTCACAGCGGACGCATGTTGCTTTCAAAAATGTTCCACACTTGCTCGCGTTCAACAACAGACAGTTCCGAAGAGGTTTTCACGGCAAGATGTAGTCTGAATTATAACGATCAAACAAAACGGCGTTGTACAAGGGCAGTGGACACACCTGACACCATTCAGCTCTAGGCTGGATGTCAAGAGACATTCTTTCAATTGTGCCGTCGTCGCCTATGTTATTGTTCGAGTGAGGTTGTCTGTCGATTAATAATGCGGAAAACCTTGTTAGCCCTATTTACAACTGCGCTGGACGGCATTCTATACGAGATCACAGTTGGTGGAGATGAACGTTCGCACTTTGTGACTGGCACGGGTTAGCAACTGCATCACCGAGGTCGCCAACATTCTAAGAACACACCAGGCAGGAGTCTTCAGTTCTCCGAGGGTCGAACGTCGACGAAAGTCAGTAAAATATGTACGCATGTATCTCGGATCCGATTTGGAAATGTGTAGATTTTTGATTACAACATTCATTCTATTACCCCTTGCATGATCGCGGCGCGCCTAACTTTCTGTCTACTTCGCCGCTAGCAGCAAATAAAATATGAAGCTTGATGCAACAGATCTGCGATACATCACCACGGATGAGTTCCGTGTACTGACTTCAGTAAGGGGGCATTGTCTGGTTGATGATATCTTACAAACACTTGAATGCAGGTCGAAATTGGATCGAAGAACCATGAAGTCGTCCCAACTCCTCTCATTGTGCAAATTTCTGGGCTCCGGAATGGAGGCGTAAACAAGATTATCGGGTCATTGGCAAAACGCAATCTAGTCGCCAGGGTGCAGAATTCCAAGTGTCAGTCACGTCTTTTCAGTCTTCTACATTAGTCTGACATTCGATAACAGACGATGGCTATAGACTAACGTATGGCGGATATGACTATCTGGCCATGCGTGCATTATCCAAACGAGACTCAATGTACTCTGTTGGGAACCAGATTGGTGTCGGAAAGGAGGCCGGTGAGTGCCTGCACTCTTCTGACATTCACTTGTGGGGTGACTGACCATATGATCAGATGTATATATCGTCGCAGATGAGGGTGGTAATGAAATGGTTCTGAAACTGCACAGGTAAGCCGATGGCAAGCCGAGCTTTGTGGCGCCCGTCCTCACGGAATAGGCTTGGTCGTATTTCATTTCGTGCAATTAAAGAGAAAAGGGATTATATGGGGAAGCGAAAATCAGCATCGTGGATGTACATGTCGCGACTTGCCGCGCAGAAGGAGTGGGCTTTTATGAAAGTTAGTCTCCGCATCGGCATACTCTTACAATCTGGTTAGAGTGTGGCACTGAACAGATGAACGCAGATCCTTCACGAACATGAATTTCCAGTCCCCCGGCCCATTGATCAGGCCAGGCATTGTATCCTTATGGAAGCGATCGATGCATACCCACTGTAAGTACATGCCCCAGCGCAGTACCCCCATATTTCTCAATGTAGATCCAGACGGCAGATTGCGGACGTTCCGTCACCGGGAAAGTTATACTCGACATTAATGGACATCATTGTACGATTTGCACGTGCGGGGCTTATTCATGGCGACTATAACGAATTCAACATTCTGATCCGACGGGACAGTGGCGAGCCAATAGTTATTGACTTCCCCCAGATGGTCAGTACGTCGCATGAAAATGCCGAATGGTGCGCACGTTGAACTTGTTTGATGTACATCGATGACATCCATCAAGGTACTTCAATCGCGATGTGGAGTGCATACGGACCTTCTTTCGCCGACGTTTCAAGTACGAAAGTGCACTGTACCCCAAGTTCAAGGCTGTCAAAACTGAATCTGATGGTGACCACGACGGTTTCCGATTGGATGTCGCGGTTGCAGCTAGCGGGTTTGCGAAGAAGGACCAAAAAACATTAGAAGATGTAAGGTCCCCGCGTCTAATACCTGTCAAACCGCTCTTATAAATAACGCTGTAGTATGTGAAATCTGTTCAAGCGGAGGAGCTTCGGGATAGCACCGTTGAAACCCTCTCTGATGAGGAGGAAGAGGAAGAGGAAGAAACAGACGAAAGCGAAGTTGACGATATCCAAAACGGACAGAAAGACGTCAGCCAGGCTGAAATAACCGGCTGGGAGCCCACTGGGCTGGAGGTACAAGAGACGAATGATGCACAGGACCATCCGAGCACTGGTGGGCCATCGTATTCACTCCCTGGACCAAGTAGCGATAAGCACAACATCTCTGATCCAATTTCCCGATCCTCCAGTCGCATGTCTCAGCTGTCAAGATCACCCCCACGCTCCCGCTCGCCTTCACCTGACACCTTAGCAAAAATGGCGGCTTCTCTGAGCCTACAGAGTGCTGCAATGCGTGAGAGGGTTGCTTCTGACCTCTCGAGACGCTCGCGTCAGCAAAAGAAGTATCACACGAAACGTGGCGCGCAGAGAGCTGGACGGCCACAGGGAAGTAAAGCGAAACAGGATACACGGGTCAAACTAGACAAAAGCGGTATATGGGAGTAATTCGTGTTTTGCCTGAACCAATGATCTTCAATATGCGACCCCGTTCGAAAAAATCATTGGTCCGTGATCTGTAGGCCCCTATGGCTCTTCATAGTATTATATAAAGTTTTCTTGGGAAGTCCTTGTACATGAAACGTTCGAGGCGTGCTAGTCACCGTATCGCCAAGTCGAAATCAAACACGCGAAGGATCGCCACTCGATGGAGAATAGGAAAGGACTCGTTGTAAGGACTCATTGTACTTTGTCGTATATTGCATTCCGAGAATGTCGAATTTCAAAATGAACTCAAATGAAGACCGGCACCGCGGCGGATGTGTTGGTATTGGGCAGAAAATTTGATCAGCAATTGCCGATTTGCGGCTAGCGCTGATAACGAAAAATCAGCCGTTGAACGCATTTAGCAGTGCTCCTTCCACATAGGACTAGACTCATTGTCTTGCATAGAGTACGACGCTCAATGATACAATCGGAATCTATATACGGTGGATGACTCATAAGCAGTACCCTAAGTTTCTCGAAAACGCCGTGCCTCGCTGAAATGGTACAGCATATACAGCCCCAAAACGCAGGGAGGCAAGGAACTCGGCGAATGCCAAGTGAGTCCATGGTCTTCCCGAATCGATGGTGGTCCTTGCGCTTCACATCCATCCCGAAGCATCCACGGAGTGACGCCGCACATCTGCTTCAAGAGAAATGGAGGAGCTTGTGGTTGTTGTCTGAGCACCAAGTAGTTTGCGAAGATTATTATTCTGTGGCAAGATTTGTTCAACTTGACCCAAAAATGAGTGGATGAGAAGTACCGAACGTTCCAGTTCCAGTAATTTGAGCTTTGTGTGGGCAGCATCGTGCTCCAAACCCGCTACCATACTCTTGAAAGAAGATCAGACATTCGAAAGTGCAACTGGAAGGCGATTGCTTACCTTAGCTGTCTTTGAATTGAGGCCGCGGTATGGCTCAAGGCGCTCGAAGGGGATTGGATAGAGTCCAATCCCGAGCAGCTGGTTGTGCAGGCGGTCGATGTGTGCCTCGAGAGAAGAGATGTAGATGGTACGTCTGTGTGGTGCACCCATAGTTGACCTGCGAACGACATTGATCGACATTCAGTTGGAATAAGTGGAGAAATGCAACGCACAACTCTTGAGGAGAGAAGAGTTGTTTCTCTAGCACATGGTTCCATATTTTTCGTCGCTTCGATGCATCCTTCTTCGCGTAAAGGCGTGCGTATGGGTGTGCGATAGTGATGCGAGATGCTGATCTATGTGA
The DNA here is from genome assembly GCA_029603245.1 of Rhizopogon salebrosus TDB-379. NCBI lineage: Eukaryota > Fungi > Basidiomycota > Agaricomycetes > Boletales > Rhizopogonaceae > Rhizopogon > Rhizopogon salebrosus. The sequence continues at coordinate 77,809 of MU836978.1, read as the reverse complement.
ATTATGACGGGTTGGGCGTTCGACGGACGAGGTCTCAGAAGGTTGGTCGGTAAACGTTCTAGATACGGGACTCCCAGATAATCTGGATTCTGTCATCAATGGGGACTCGTCTATCTGTTGTGGGAAGTCGTACGAATGTGGCGCCTGCTGCTTTGAATAGCGATATGGTACCAGCGACTCATTATCATATGATGTCGACCCGTCGATGGGAACTTGAGCAGACTGCAGGAAGCTGTTGGCACTGCCAGTCGACGAGGAAAGTGCAGACGGGGAATGTGCATACAGTGTGTTCATATCGCTGTACGGGGGACACGAACCAGTCATGGCTGGATGTAAGCAAAGTATAAGACGTGATGAGATTAAATACCCTGGTCGTAGTATGCCAGTGTCTGCAAATGGGAATCGCAATCAGATTAGTGGAACCCCCGAATGGGCACGACGGAGATCAGAGCCTGAAGGACATATTATTTGTAAAATGCAATGTAAAATACACACTCACATATTCATGCCATGGGTGTCGAGGAGAGAGCGAAACAAGCTTCGGCCATCGCCTGTCGACCCAAATAGTGTAAATTAGAATCGCCAATCTTGCAAGAGGCTGGCGCCGTCCCATTTAGAAGTGAATTTGCACCGTAGTATTGCACTGCATATCTTTGCTGTGAGGCTTCTCAAACGCCACGGATCATCCGGCCCCGCGGAGGCTTTACGAGCATGGAGTTGGTTGAGAGGCTGACCAGCCTACTACTTAGTAGACAAAGCAGGTGCTGCCAAATATCTGTTACTTACTCGGAGACACTGTTCAACCCAGATCCAAGTCCGCGAGATGTTATAAGTCCAATAATCACATTAAATCTCCGCGAAACCACCACTGTTCCGCATGTTTTTCACTTGACACCATATATGAACCCTTTCGCACGCTTGAATCGTGTCCTCGGATTCCGAGATCTTCCGGGGACTGGTATGGTCCTCAACTCTACTTCTACCAAGTGCGGGCTTCCCACTTGTCCTACGTCGTGTTTTCTCTGAATAACGCCCTTCTTATGTCACAAAATATTAGCAGGAATGGTACAGCCATCTTGACTTTATCATGCGACCACTCAGGAGTTTTATTTACACTGACCATTAATGTTGCTCGATTCGTTGCACCAGGAGGGAGGCCCATCTTGTGCTAGATGTCATGTCTGGCTCCAGGCACCATTTAGACGATATTTCGAAGGGCCCATGTCGTGCGTCATATTAAACAGCGTCTGGATACTATCAGTAAATACTGCGAGCCAACCTCCTGGTATTCTGCCGGAACTGCCGCGAGCCAAATCCCTGGTATTCCGCCAGAAGCTCGGATGTCACTCCATACATATGTAATAGTAATAAAGCCGCCTCCCATATTTTGCATTGAACTTGGTCTTGACTTCTTAAAGATGACCGCAAGGTTTTTGCCAAACCTTAGGCCTTAGGCTTCATTGCCTTCGACCGATCCAAGTAGCCTCAGCACCCCAATTCCCACCCAAAAATTCCATAACAGCATTCATCCACGTTCAAGTCTCCCCCTACTATCATTATCACTGTATTTAAGCTCCCCAGTGTTTCAACCCTGTCCCGAACCCCTTCCCAAGCAACATGTATCCCATCCCTCAAGCTAGCGAATTTGATTCTCAAGCCATGCGCAATCTTCAGTACGATCATGTCTTCAGCGATACTACCTTGCACCATGCACAAAGTGCAGACTACATGAATACCAGCAGGCGCTCGTCCATGGATGTCTACGGCGTAGGCGAAGATATGTCAACCACCTTGAATTATTCATATCCGCCTGTTCCATGCAACTACGTCGAGACACAGACACAGGTGCATTTACATGCTCCAGTGCCAGTGCCTATCATCCCCTACTGCTCACCTCACGCTGCGAACTCCCGCCGCCAACATCCTTCACCGTATGTGGAACAAGGGTACGAGGGCACCAACAATAGTCACACCCCCTACCCCCAAGCCCTCTCGCTGGCCAATAGCAGTATGACTACTAACACCAGTATCCTCGACTCGGATTATTTTACAAATTCGGCGCAATTTCTTTTCCCAACCCCCTCAGAACTTCTCAAAAACATATCCGCAGCTTCTACTCCAATATTTTCAGCTCTACCCTCTTCCTTAGCTCACACGACACAACGCGCGCACTCACAAAGCACTGAACATAGCATTGGGACTCCTGCCTCTACTGCACCGGCACCCAAGACAGTGAATAAGGCCGAGAGTCAACGCAAGGCACGACAGCGTGCAATCGCCGAAGAGATAGGTTTTATCCCGACAGATCCGTAAGTCGCATTTGCTTCAACGTGTTGACTTCCAGGTCCTGAACGATTATTGTCAGAGATACAATTTCATCGCACGAGAAGAAACGTCACTACCTGGAATGCCTTGAACACTATGTCTCGTACTTGCACGACCAACTGCATCTCGTCAACACTGCCCCACTTGCGCTCGAGCGCGTTTCCACGTATCGGGGTCTAAGCTCTCGTAGCATCAGAACGTTGCTGGTGCACATGCAGAACACAAACCGTCGCCTTCATGAAAATACGCTGACGGAGGAGCAGGTGGTAAGTCGATAGCTCCGTTCAATTATTTCTTGGAATATGTTTGACCGCTCGCGCTACAGTTTCTGAACCTCTCTGCGCAAGTGATGAACGCGCACGGGATGCCTACTAGGCGGCATTCGGTAGATACCATTGGTCAAAGCACCGACAGCCACGCGTCTCCCTTCGCAGATTGCGGTGCTACCAGAGATGGTGGGCGCGCGTCTTTAAGTTTCTGTATGGCATCGAGTGGTGTTGATCAACCTCAGGTCGCATCGAACAGCATATTACAAGGTCATTTTGATGTCCATCGTTAAACTTTTCCCTGCCCTTGCGAAACCTATGTGCTTCGCTTTATCCTTAACCGCCCTGTGTGTATGTATATGATATGATTCTCTTCGGGATTTTTCTCCACTTCTTTAGACATTTTCATTGGGCGCGTAATAACTTACAAGATGGTTTAGTGTGATATGGTAGTTCTAGGTGTATTCATTTTGCGAAACTAGTATGAGCGATTTCTACAATCCTGATCTCACTGGCGCGGGAACTCGTCTATTACAATCTGAATCCACGACATATATCACAACCCCGGGACAAAGGTGCCCCGCTCCTCATGGCCCCGCATTAAGAAATTAGAGTCACATGCCACACCTCACGCTACAAACCTAGATCACTCATCCTGATGCCGTGATCTTCCTAACCAGACGTTGGGGTTCTCATGGGCTTGCGTTGTAATGTATCGCAGTCCTCAGCCACTCCAAAATACGATAGAAATGGATATATCTAACTAAGTATATACACCGAACGTTACTTCCGCGGAATAAAAGAATCAGGGGGTGCTCTTGAACTTTGGAGAAAGACACCGTTTATCCGCCTCAACATTGAGCATTTGATTTAATCACAAATCACAGAATGCGCTACACATGATGCAGATAACGGATTGTCCCAAAAGTTGCGGGGCCTTCCACATATGGTCGATTAGTTCATGTTTTAAGAAGGACATTTGACGGCGGTGGTTCCTCGGTCCAAAAGTGGCATGGCTGGTTGCGCGCCAAGTCGGCGGGGTAGATCTACGAGCTGCGGCGCACGTGCACCGCCGAGAAAGCTGGGGCAGGCTTATGCTAATCATCAGGCACATCATAGACTCACCTTCGCTTCCTTCCCATTCTGGATGTGCGTACCCCATCAACAATTAATCGCCAGAAGGCCGAGAACGTCATCTTTCAGACTATTAACATAGGCACCCCAAATGCCTAACTCAGAGTCATGTTCTCTCCTGGACCAGTCACCACACCTGGTCAGGGCTCCATGGACTGCCAACCTGATCGGAGCAAAAGAACGAACAATCACCAAACTGAGCGACGGCGGTATCGTGATCCATCAAAAATTGAGGGACAAATTGAGGGACAAAACCGGCATATTTTGTGTTGTTTGACAGGCCGCTGACCTTCATCATTTCAGGGTGAGCCAAATGGTCGGGACTCGGAACCGTTGGCGTCATCCATCGATGCATTAACGCGCCTCCTCTAACGAGCCGGAAAGCTCTGTAAATTATCGTCAAAGGTGACGGATGGCCAACATAGATAATGACAGGGCAGTAAATGGACAGATCGCGAATGACTCTCAGCGAGTGGCCTTCCAAGCATTTATTTTTACGGATGATAAGTCTGGTAGCTAATTCAAATATATTGAGATAGACCAGACTTCATCCATTCAGCGCTTTCAGGTTGGACCCCGCTTTTACGTCGCAGACACATTCAGTATCAGCATTTCTTAGATCAATGAATGTTCTGGTGATTGCCGTATGGGGGAACTCCTGCAGTTTTCTCGCGGCTGTATTTTTTTTTAGCTTGCCTGCTTTTTGACAATAGAGTCGACACTATACCGCCTCTGGGCGGCCGGAAACTACTGGCAATATCAATTTCAATGTCAGCCTCACAAAAAAGACAAAGTTACCTTCGATGCTGGCGGCCACACATAATCATGAGAAGCAAATTCTAACCCAATCTCAAGAAAGGCGGTAATGAAGCACAACTCACCCCTTGGCTTATCCCGATCTTTCACATCGAAACGTAATCTCCGCAGATCATTGCTACTTCCTCGTGGGATAAGAACCAATGCATGATGTATAAGGCCCGTCAATTGCCGTTTACAATGGTGATGGACGAACCAATCACACGAACCTCATCAAACCCACTCATCAGTCAGCCATGGTACCAATATTTTCAAGAGAGTTTGAGGAGTTTCCAAGAATACTGTTGGATTAAGGCGGAGAGTATTCCCGTTCAGGGAAATCCAAGGAAATCACTGAGTAAGTATCGAATTTCGCTACGGCGGTAACCCCGTCGCTTTACCCTGCGAGTCGAATTGACAAGGGATACACCATTCTCGGTCATCGAGTATCCCCCTGAATTCCATGTGTGTCACATCACACCGTCGCCATATGGGATATGCCAGCAGGCCGCATAGGCACATCGAAGGACCAGTGTCGGGGTCCGTTTTACGAACTGTGAGTCCAAGCATATTCTGTACGAAATAACGCATAACAAACGTACGATTACACTGATAGATATCAGCCTCGCAAGCGCCGACAACAATGAAATCTCTGATAAATAGGGCGAGGAAAGAAGAAAAGCAGTGATGAGGTTGTGATAAAATGGATAAGAAGGGAAATGCGTCACATATATTGATTATCGGTATCAAGTTTGTGGGAGCTTCCTCAAAATTCGTAAGTGCCATTGACACCGGTTTCAACAGCGAGAAACCCTGTTATTCAAACGAAACACAGAGTCATCAACTCGCATCTAGTATAATTTGATAGGACGGCGTAAAGGTGGAGCTGCCGATGGAGAATTAGCCTGATGCAAATCACGATACCCCTCGCCTCCGAGGTGATGAAGAACATACGTATTGAGGAATTTGAACTGCGACCATTTACGCATTTGGGTCGTCAGTTGGCGCAAATTTGTGCTTGCCTCGAGTGACGACTTCCGTCATTCCTTTTCCACTGCCAGTAACGCCCACTACAGAACCATAAGTAGATGAGGAAGTTGCTTCCATCGACTAGAATGATACGTACCACGGCCCAGTGGGTTGTCAGGCGTCTTGAAAATGCTAGTCCCCGCCACACCAGCAATGTGCACACCCTTCTTCTCAGACTTTTTGGCAAACTTCTGCCACGTCGCCTGTTTCGCAAGCTGTTCCTTGGCTTTAGCAGCCTTGACCTCGAGTTTCTTCTCATTCCGCTTCTTCTTGCGATCCCTCTCTTCATCCTCAGCCTTGGTTAACTTCCTTTTGCTAGGCGCTGATAGTTTCTCCTGATAGTTTGGTGGCAACGGCTTGATTTCTGATCCTTTCACCAATTCCGTTGTATTGTAGCCTTTGAACATGATGCTGTAAACAGGATTCTCGGCAGAGCCGCCGACACTGGTAATGCGGGCAGGATACCAACCACCGTCACCAGAGTATTTGGCAAGACAGTCGTTCCCGGCGGACCACGTGTGTGAAGGCGTTGAGTTCGCTGTTTTACGGGCAGAATCTGCACGCGATGAAGAAGCAGCTTGGGCAAGCGTTTGCTGGGTGAGAGAGATGAGTTCTTGCAGCTCTGAACGGAGGGAGAGGAGTCCAGCATTATCAGGATCCGTCTGAAGTGCGAGCTCGACCTGAGAGAGCTGAACTTGATATGTCTCGAGCTCGGTGTTGTCCATGATGAAGGAACTTGAAGCAAACGACTGAATGGTGCAAGGAGGACCTTTCCTCTATTAGGGTTAGGGTTAATCATTGCCACCTGTCGCCCAGTCTTTACGAGTATGTTCTTCTTCAGCACGATGATGTCATCTCCCGCGCTCCGCACCATGATGCGACTCCCTGCGAAATCTACTGCTGTCGTAGCTTTGATGAGCGCGTCGACTAGCTTCTTGATTCTGAGAAGAATCCCACCAATCATACTGCCTATATTGTTGTGGCTCTTTTATTCTGTGCTGACTAATATTCCGCTCCTTTTTGAGATCCGACCTAAGACTCCCTTCGCATTTCGCTTGGTGTCTATCGTGTCGCATGCTAGACGGAACCGTAGTCTCTGTCTGTGAATGTTGTTCTTGGATGTCTCTACGGCAATCGTGAACATGAGTCACGCTGTACGTCTCCAGAGAGTAAGTGAGATTCAGGGGGGTACATTCCGTGACCTGACACCTTGGATATTAGTATTCGCATTCTTAACGAGTTCATGGTGACCGCGGTTATGTCAAGGCCTTAAGGATGATCTGAAGTTCATTGCTGAGGACTTCCGCGGCATTCTTTCATTCAACATGTTCGTCGCAGTCCCGGTCAGCGGAATCCTCCTCGCTTCAAAGGCAAGGCACTCCCTGCATCACACATACCCTGACGAGGAGATGTTGCCGAATCAATACCGATGCACATGCCTGTATGAAATATCACTGGCACAATATATTATTGTCAAGCCGAGTTCTGTTCCTTCTCGTTACTTTGTGCAGCACGTACATTCCATACTATGCACCGTTCCCAATGTAAGTTGTCCATCCTGACTCGCAGACCAGAGATTCGCACTAGTATTACTATTCACTGATTCGCAAGATCTCAAGCCAGAAGGATCGGCGCGTTCAGTAGAATCATTACACAAAGTTTAGTACAGCCTGAGGGTACACGAATGCTATCCACGAAACCTATCCACGATAACTCCACAAAGCCAATTGAGAAATGTCTGTAATTGGAGATATTGAGTTTGAATCACCCACTCATTCTTGCATGTCCTGGTACGGGGGGAGCTCATCACCATGATCTTTGACATCACTGGGTGCATCTCCACTTGCAGCGCTGGCGCTGACACGTGCCCTCTCTTCGCGCTCCAATCTCTTCTTCTCGTCCTCAGCAGACTCAGGTTCAGAAGCAGCAGGTGGTGCTGCCCCGGACGTTCCCGTGGCGAGCACGCGCTCACGCTCCTCACGCTCAAGGCGCCTCTTCTCGTCTGCTGCAGTTTCTCTCGAATGTGGCTGCCCATATAGATCATCAAATGGTGATTTGCCTGGGAGACCGCCACTACGGGGTCCCGCAGCATCTGAGGCACGGTGTATGTCACGGAGGGAGCCACTAGCTGGACCTGGACCAGATGCACCTGCAGATACAGGGACACCAGTTTCGGCTACCGTAGGCGCGGCAGCTGGGATTGCGACGGGAGGGACCGACTCCACAGGCCGAGGAATGGGGCTTACTGGACCTTCTGGAATTGGTGCAGGAGATTGATTGAGCGTACTAGGGTTAATAGGGGGGGAGTGAGTTGCGTCTCTAGCCTTTTCTGTGTCTGCTACATGGAAAGCTGCCTGGGGAGGAGGCGTCATGGGCAACCCTGGATGACCAGCGGCCGCTCCATGGCTGTGTAATTCCAAAGCATGACTCTCCCCAAACGACTGGGTATCGGACCGTGAAATATTTGCGCCGGATGGTCTTTGAAGGGAGGTATTTCCCGGCTTGTAATTATCCATGGCATGCTGAAGCGCAGCACGGGTGGTTCCTGTTTGCTGAGCTCCGGTGTAAGGGTTTGATGGTGAAGGGGGAATAGATGGCAGGGCAGCAATGATAGGCTTGGAAGCCTCCGACAATAGGACTAGTTTTTCCCCAATCTGCAAATGATGGTGTCAGAACGTCTTACATAGTTGCAGTACGACATGATATACCTCGCGTAAAGCATCCCACTTCATAGTCTCGCTGTCTCGAACGGCCTTCCGCTTCAATATTTCAAGTTCCTTTTCGAGTGACTCGTCAGCCTGTTCAGCCTTGGCAAGTTGCTGCCTCAGTTCAGGAAGTTTTCGTTCCATGCCCTTCTCTTGATTATGCTCGATACGAGCAATCTGATTGCGCAGTCCAACACGGAAGTTGCGTTTTGGAACGAGAGTAGCTTCGGCATCGCGAAGAGCTTTGAACGGCGATCGTGCACTATTGAGCTTGATCGCCAGCGATGATGCAAGCGATCCCTGAACAAAGTTCAAGTAGGCCAACCTGTCCGTTACTACATGTCACTAAGCATCGATTTCTCATTGTCCCGTGGACTATCTTTGTGGCTTACCATCTTTGAGATCTTCTGCCTGGGTCTGACCCCAGGTGTACAATTCCTTGCTTTGCGCCTTCGCATCTCTGGCTAAGGCATCGCAATCGATCGCAACACCTTTTTCAGATGTAATAATCCTTTGGACTGGCGTTGTGTTTGTGTACTGCTGTCCGATTGAGCGGATTTGATGCTGCAACGTCTCCAGAGTCACCGAGCGGGGACCACCCTGAGCTGCTGCATGATTAGCAGACTGTTGGTCAGTGGCACAGGTGGTGCCGGGAATATGGCCAGCGAGAGGCGTTTGATTGATTGCGCTTTGTGCCTTGTCGGCGAACGATGACAGAAAGCTGGAAACTGACATCGAGTGAGATGGAAATGAGGTCAAGAAAGAGATTTGTATATTGTGTTTCTGTTGTGGTCAAGGGTCTTTATACAGGGGCTCCACTTGTGCGCAGCCGCGGTAGGTCACGTGCATGCTGTACATGACGACGTTAACAGCGCCCCGCTTACCAACGCGACACCAGCCGCAGCCAGACGCGCGAACGAAGATCTAATTACGACTACGCATCGGACAACAGCAGCCTGAGTTTGACATGAGAATATTTGTCCACCGTACGAATAAGTCAGACATATCGACACGTCTATCTATACCTCAACCCATATAATAGTAACATATACATCGCTCAAACAATAAGCTTCTTTGCAGTCTTGCCTTTCTTCTCAGAATCCTTGTGGGACAGGAACTCAACCTCCGTCGCGAGAGGGCCGGATAGTTTGTGACCCTCGGGAAAGCCCAGCACGCTTGTCTTGAAGTGTCGTCCAACTGCCTCGATGCGTTCACGCAACTTGTCGTCTTCTGGAGCACCAGAAGGCGCAAGTCGCGTCCAGATCGATAATCGGTAGAACTGTGGTCGCGTAGATACAATTACACCTGTGATAAGCGATTGGGGGTTCGGGTCAGAGGCCTCCCCACTCGTAAGGTGGGGATCGAAGGTTTCGCCGATGGCAGCAAGCATCTATAACGAGTGTTATAAATAAAGATTGATTGGGGAAGGGGGAACGCACAGTGTAAAGCCACATTTTGTCAATCTGACTACGATTCTTATCTTTGGGCAGTTGTATACTCCACTTGCCACCAAGCTTGTTCGCCTCGTCTTCCCATGCAGGGATGATACCTTCCTGAAGGGCCGTCAGTTGAGTTAATAGAGATGTATAAGGTGAGAGACAGACCTTAAAGAGGTAGTAATTTGCCTTTTGAGGAAGCTGTGAGGGGGGTACAATATGATTGTAGAGCCTATGAGGTCGGTGAGCTTTTTGGTGTCGGGTATAGAAGAGAAGTTACTTGCCCCCAGAACTCTTCTACACTTTCGAAACTGATAACTCTTTTGATATCTTCCATCCATCCCTGTGCAGCAGCACTGGGGGTCTGAGGGACAGGTGTTTGAGGGAAGGAAGAAACGGGGGTCTGAGGGAGGTTGCGACCTTTTGTGGCAGGGGAATCGAACCAAAGGGTCCAAGATGAGTAGAGAGGATGCTATATAGGAAGAAATGAAGAACTATGATGTGTGAATGGAGCTTCCGTGTCGTACCTTGACATTAAAGTTGTTGGGGTGACTGAAAACGGTTCGGATCCCCTCTGCCTGAGCTTGCATGTCGACCTCCTGGATTTCACCAAGTTCGCCGTCTGAGCCATTAGGTACGTCGTCTGGGTTCTCAGCCAGAGCAGCAGAGAGAGCAGCCTTGTTAGCGTTCTGGAAGGATGCGGGGAGAGCCTGAGTAGACATGATTATGGAGAAATGAATAAGGCTGCGAGCAATCCTGTTGCTTTTGAGTTGGATACGGAGGGTAAGGGGGACTATCAAAGCCTATTCTGAAGAGTTGAGCACTAGTGTTGGTCGATGCCTGAAAGCAGTTTTGTGACTTCGTGAAGCCGAGTGCGTGGTTTTGTGATAAACAAGTTAAGCTGCCTCTTTTGCAATTACCCACAAATTAATTTTGGTCCCACTCCGGCCATTGCCGTAGTCCGGCTGACTGAAGAAATTCAGTGACGCCGCCCGCCGGCACACCCGTCCCGTCTCCTTCTCCGTCCTCAGCATCGAAGAGGAGAATGGATCCATTCCATGCCAAACTCGTAGCTGCAGCGACAGGGTCTACAATGACCGCACTTACCAGTATGACTTTGCCCAACATTTCGCTCACTAATTCTTACTCCCTCATCCAGTGACTCCTTTCGACGTCGTGAAGACTCGCCTTCAGACGCAACCTAGGGTACCTCTCTTTTCCCGGCCAACCCCACCCAATAAATGCTGTCAGCCAACGCATATACCTTGCGTCCGGAATATGTCCTCATATACACGCACGCTGGCTGCAGAAGAGGTTGTCTGCATTTTCGACCATGGTGTATACCGCACCGAGCGTGTGAACGGCTTCTTGGATGCTGTCCGTCATGTATGGCGAGCAGAAGGCGTAAGAGGACTATGGAAAGGCGCTGGCACCACATTGTGAGCCGGATTGATTCTTTTTGTGGATGCAGGCCTGATCGTGTACTAGACTCATCGGCGTCCCGTCATCAACGATTTACATGCTCACTTACGACCATCTCCTACGGAATGTACTCCCCCCACTCATCCCCTTCCCAACAATTGTTCCCCTGGTAGCTGGTATTACCGCTCGTGCTTCCCTTACCTCCCTGCTTTCACCACTAGAGCTGATACGAACTAACTTACAATCAACCCCGAAATCCCCAGACCAACCGCACACGCTTACATCTGTCCTCACTTCTGTGCGCGCACTCGTCCGGCAACAAGGCGTGCGTTTCCTTTGGCGTGGCCTTGGACCTACGTTATGGCGTGATGTCCCATTCAGTGGGATATATTGGGCGGGATACGAGAGCTGGAAAAGATATTTCGAGAGTCAAGGAAAGAGGGGAGCATACGTCGCCTTTGCATCCGGTGCCATCAGTGGAACGACCGCGTCGTTAGTGACTTCACCTTTCGATGTCCTCAAAACCCGGCGGCAAGCCCTCCTTATGTCTGGAACGATGTCATCGCGGACTACAGCTACTATACCACTATGTGCGCATATAATTCGTACCGAAGGCGTCAGTGCCTTGTTTGCTGGCATTCTGCCTCGAACAGCCAAGATCGCCCCAGCTTGCGGGATCATGATTGCATGTTTTGAGGTAAATTATCTTTCCGCTGTTGAAAGTCGTGGCTAATCGAATTATTCCTAGGGAGTTGGCAAGTTTTTGGAGAAGAAGGATTGAGGCAATTGACAACTGGCTAGAGATATATTATAATTTCATACAGAGCACCATCATCCCCATGAGCAATATTAATGCATTCTAGATGTTAACTGCGTGGTATACTATGCGTAACTATTTGTACGGCCTGTACGCTAGACCTGACAGACCAATGGAAAACCCTTCTCATCATGCACTCATCCTAGTCGATTCAGCTGCTTCTTAGCGCTGACGAGTTTACCCCCAACATGATCCACGTCGCTATTGAGCTCATCCAGCAATTCGTTGTGCAAGGCAAGCTCGGCACCAATAGCTTCACCGAGATGCCTCTGCCTTTGCAGTATGGATGTGAGTGTAACGAGATGACCATCTTGCTGCTCCATTTGAGTCTTCTGCAGCTGGACAAGACCCTGATTATCAAGCGGTCTCGTCACGTTCGTCTCTTGAGGCCCAAAAACTCGTGTGACTGGTTTGCCCAGCAGTGCAGCCCGATTCGACTCTGGAGTGGCAGGAGCTCCCTGCGCTGGAGAGGCAGTCGCAGAGCGAGACTGTCGAGTGACAGTGACCATCTTTCCCAACTTCTCGCAGTCATCCTGCAAGCGTGCAACCATATCTGTACGGCGCTGCAGCTCCCCCTCTGCCATGGCTGCCATTCCCAATTCCTGCAAGCCCTGTGTGAGCGTGCGCACCCGTGAAAGGGTTTCTGCGAGTTTCTTTTTCGCCTGGACATTCACGGTGTGAGACGCACTAACTTCTCCCCGGTCGGAGAGCGCATCCCGCTTGATGATGTCTGCGCGGATGTCTCGGATCTTAGCCTGCAGCTCGAGGTGCTCGTCAAGCCAGGAGGATGAGGAGAACTGCTTGGAGGTGCTGCCTTCAGGCATGGTGCCATGGCGGCCGATTGGCACACTAAGGAACTGGCGGAAGGCATCAGATTCTCGCCATTTATCATCTTTCGCACTGATGATGGCGCGGAGGTATTTCTCGAGACCAGCGCGGCGCTCCTCAATTATGCCACTAGTATCTTTGAATGGCCCGCGGAGGACGGCGAGGGCGTGTTTGGGTGGCAGAGGTGCCGGGGGTGGGCTTATGGACTTTGTGAGCTCCGTGTGTAGTTCCACGAACTCAGAGTAACGTCTCCACATTTGCCATGAGCGGACATGGGCTTGGATTTCAATGCGGTAGACGATGTGGAACTTCGGATCGGGGCGTTCTTCGTGCCCCCTTACATAGATTGCTTGGATGGCGGTCATGGTCACGGTGGTGGTGGTGGTGGTGGTATACTGCCTTGCTACAACGATGGCCGTTGTGTGCGATCATCTTGAACTAACTTTACGATACGTAAGGACCCCGGCTCCTCCTAACGTCCGACTCCGTAGCCTACTACAACTTGCACAAGTGCCAAATCCCAACGGCTTGCGCTGCCACAAATAATATGGGCATCATTATAATATAATCCTATGAAATCTATGACCAACAGTACAAATCATGCAAACCATACAGCTAGTCAGAACCAGCTGAAAAACACATAAATAACGAAATGCTGCAACGAACTACCACCCACGCCGCCGACTCTGTGTGCCTTTATCACGAGGAGACATCTGGAGAGGGAGGATTATCCAACGGAAGCTTTTCGATCGATTCGACTGCCCCACCAATCCCCACCTCACCAATAACGTAGCGGAGGACGTCGCTCAGTGTGATTATGCCAAGTAGACGTCCTTTCTTCCCGCCCCTTTTCTCTTCCTCCTGCACGGTTATGATTAGCCCAGCGAAGATGTGATATACACGACAAGCCCGAGCGAACACCTACCTCTCCTTCCACGACTACAAGCCGGTGGACTCTACGTTTTTTGATTAGCTGCAGAAGTGTTCCAAGTGAGTCCCCTGCTGTGCAAATCACAACGCCAGGGAAGTCTGGAGAACGCTGGTTAAGGGCCTCGGATATCGTCAGGTCGAGGGACTGGTATGCTCCTAGACGCACAAGAGTCTGTAAAAGCAATAAATGACTCGTCATTCACCTTCTGGGATGACGTACGATGACATCCACTGTCTCGTACAGATTCACAACAACACCGTCCTCATCGATGATTGGGACTGCAGATATGGCTCGCTCAGAGAACATATGAACAACTTCAAATACAGGCGTGTTGAGCGTTGCGGTTGCGATAGGCCAATATGGATTATGATTTTCCGGGGATTGTGGCGGTGGTGTTGATGAGACATAGGTACCGATCTTGAGTTTCCGGAGGGATAGATGCAGTTGTTGGATTTCTCTCGTGCACTGCAAGTAACGTGAGCGAAGAAGATCTTACGTGAAACAAGGACATCATAATACATTTATAGCGATAAATTTTAAAAGTCGGTATTGCGTTAGAACAGACACGACGAGTTCTTGACCCGTTTCTGTGTCATAGTCGACGAGAGGTAATCGGCGTGCGTGAGTCTGGATTAACACTTTGGAGGCCTCGTAAAGAGTGCTACTTGGATGTTCTCGTAGCATCGGAGGTGTGGCTACACCAAGGCTCTTTTCAATTTCTTCAGGCAGGAACCAATCAGTCACGACTGATCCTATGAACACAGCATACGTACCTCGCAGTGATTCTAGCCGAAAAGTCTCTACGTCTGCTGCTGCTGCCTCATAATTTGCTGTATCGTAATAGTATTGGATGAGATGTATTATATCTAGGACGGTGAGCATCCCAGCAAACTTTGATTTTTCGCTGTTCCATAGCGGAGCAGAAACTACGCCTGTGGTGGCTGTGAGGAAAGATGAAGATGAGCGAGCTTGGAAGCATACCATTGAGTAGCAAGCATTGCAAAGCCTTCTTAACGTTCAATTTGGTATCAAGTACTATGAGCCTGAAGCTAACAGGGAATGCGTCGTAAGATGTTCTTCCTTTGAGGACATTACGGATTGCGTGGAGAGCAGTATCGTGAGTCTCCTGAGTCTGGACTTGGGGTAGGTGAGATGGAGCACGTTTGCGAGTTGATGGCCTTCTTTTGACCTTTGGGGAAGGGGCGGACGGGGAGAGCGTGCTCATCGCAGCAGCTGGCTGATGGACCTTCGATGTCTTCCTACACCCCGTATATAATACTAAATGTTTAAGAGGTATATTTCCCACGGATGACACGGCCCGCTTTTCGGCTTGTGCCGGTGTTCGTTCCTGCGGAGCAAGTACTCAGTGGCAGCGTAGCCAAACCAAGCGTTCAAACGTTCACCTCCAAACACCACCCCAATCACTCATCTCCCCCTACTCCCATTTCTTGCTTATTGTTTTATTAGATTCTCCTCATGGCCAGCATGGCCTCACAGGTCGTCGACGACGTTCGTCACATCGTTGACCACTCCCTCGATAGCTTCCAGACCTCGAGAGATAACTTGATACGGGCAAGTTCAGCAGTCCACCCACCAGATCAGCCCGCACCCGACGCCCTTCTTTTCATATTGCCTCTGCTTATCGTGCTCTCCACTTTCCTTTTTATCCTCCTGCTTTTCCTAGTCTGTGTCATATTCATCCGTAGACGACGGGGTATCGTCCTGCGAGACAGCGATGGTCCTACTGACATGAGTCGAGAGGAACTTTTAGACGGAGAGGGTGGTTTTGATGGCTTGGAGTCTCGCTGGCTCGAGAGTGTTTCCGAAATTGTTCGACGCTCATATCTCAGAGCAAAAGGTCAGTTTCGATGTTCGGACTTTCCTATCCCATACTCATATGGTCGTTTAGATTACCAATTGCAATATGCTCCGAACTCAGTATCGACAGATATCACCCTAACTCAATTCGTTTCCATCCAGGAGAAGGGAGTTTCGGCATGGTCCTTCGAGCCTGACTACGAAACTATTAATTCACTTCTCGTTCATGCTCGCACGGAAATCACCTTCCTCCCTGATCCTGCGTCCGCCTCATCCGTGCAGTCAAATTTACCTCTCCCCAAATTGAATGAAGTTTACTACTGGGAGGTCAAGATGTTTGATCTCCCTGAAACTACTACAGTCGCTGTTGGACTGGCCACTAAACCTTACCCGCCTTTCCGACTTCCCGGTCAGAACCCATTCTCTGTTGCCTACCACTCCACCGGTGACAAGTGTTACAACTATCCCTTCAATTCTTCGCCATTTGGGCCAGTACTTAAAGAAGGCGATGTTCTAGGCGTCGGTTATCGTCCTCGCACAGGAACCGTGTTTTTCACCAGAAACGGTCGCAAGATGGAAGATGCTTTCATCGGCCTCAATCGTTACAATCTATTTCCCACGATCGGCGCGGATGGCCCCTGCAGTGTCCATGTCAACCTCGGGCAAGCTGGTTTCGTCTTTATCGAGGCGAATGTAAAGAAGTGGGGTTTGGCACCCACTGTGGGAACTCTGCCTCCTCCACCTGCATATGGGAGCGAGAGAGGTAGTATTTTATTAGACGTTGGAGGTGGAGTGCGACACAGCACTCAGATTATTCCTCCGGGCGCTTCTTCGACACCTCGCAGAGGTTCTCACCGTTCTCGAAGGCCGAACATTGCCCTGTCATCTTCTGTTCCCGTCGCTTCTTCGCCACTCAGGGGCACTCCCATATCATCACATATTGAGGAGCCTAACACTCCTCCCCCACCGATCACACCCATCGTTGAAGAGCCTGATTGTGCGGGTTCGTCGAATGTCCAGGCATATATGTCTCCAACAGATTTACCTTTCCACACACCACCAAATCAAAGTCTTCCTTTATATCCTATGCCAGAAGGTGAGAGCGAGCAGGAGGACAGAGAAGATACTCCCTCCCAATCACCATCCTCCTCGCGTTCACAGTCGCCAGACAGCGAACGTGCCGCAGGTGCGAGCAGCCTTTTTAGTATCCCCCGGTTTCGGCGCGAATCTTTCACTCACTTCCTGGCCGCGATGCAACACGCAGGTTCAGATTTGACCATTCCGGTGCATCCACAACCTGATTCACCTCGTTCACCAAATCCACCCACACCCAATCAACGTGATATTCATCTGCAGGCTTTCCCTAGCTCTGCCCCGGCATTGAGAGGGGGATCGGATGATCCGTCAGAAGCGACGTCTGCGGCATCCACGAGGCGTGACCCTCCTGCGTATTCACCGTTAGATGCATTTACGTATGCGGATGGCGTTCACATTGACTTACCAGCCGATGTGATCGCCGCAGCTCTTGAAGGGGGTAGCATCCCCGCCAGTGCAATTGGTCAGGGGAACACTGAGCGGTCGGAGAGGCGTCGAACCAGACGACGGTGACATAGGATGTTGTTTATGATTGGACTATGATGGTGAGTCATCAAGGCTTTAACTTCGAATTCGGCCTGAACGTGTGTATATTTCAGTATCACGTGTGTGCAATATGCTCTGTAATTTCGTCGACAGGAAATGTCTATCTTTGCTCTACATCTACTACCCTCCATATTTCATGTATTATGGACGCTTCCGCTTTCCCCTCACAATTTAATTCGACACAGCACCTGACATAATACAGCTTTTCGAACAGTAAAGGCTATGATTGTAGCAACGGTGGAGATTATTTATTCTTTCGGATTATGTATCATTCGTCAACACTCAAGGCTCGAGCCGCTTGGGGTCCCTTGGGAAGAGGGAAGCACGTCTAATGTTGTTCAGCTTCAAGAAAAGCATGAGCACTCGCTCGAGGCCGATGCCTCCACCTCCATGGGGAGGGCATCCCATACGGAATCCATCGATATAACCCTTCATACTCTCTGGATCAACACCCTTTGCGCGCATTTGCTGGCAGAGGAACTCAGGATCATGGATACGTTGTGCCCCGGAAAGAATTTCCTCGCCACGCATGAAGAAGTCATAGGAGTTAGTGAGGGTCTGGATAGAAAAAATGAGCACTACGCCAATACCGGAAACTTCGGCCACTCACAGGGTCATTAGGGTCAGGCATGGTATAGAACGGGCGAAGCTCGAGGGGGAACTTGTCGATGATGAAATAGTCAGTCTCATATTTGGCCTTTACAATCCGTCCAAGCCTTTTCTCGTTCTCCGTGCTAATCCGCAAAACGTCAGCAAATTGGATCTTAAAATGTCCAAGCACCTACTTGATATCGTCTAAGATTTCCCGCTCGACGCCGTCCTCGACGAGAAGGTCTACGGCCTCTCTGAACGTCAGAGTCAAGGTCTCCTCTCTCCACTTGAACTCCTCCGCTTCGAATTGCTTGCCAACCACTACGATCTCTTTTGCATACTTGTCTTTGAGACCCCTAAATATAGTCTTGAACATTCCGTCAAGGAGCTCTTTCACCTCGTGGTAGTGCTCCTCAATGGTCATCTCCAGATCAAGACCAATGAACTCGGTGAGATGCCGATGGGTATTTGAGTCCTCAGCACGGAAGACGGGCCCAATCTCATATACTCGCTCGAAGTCGGCGGCGATAGCCATCTGCTTCGCAAGCTGAGGGGACTGCGCAAGGAATGCGTTGCCTGCAACATGACTAGGTTAACAGATTGAAGAAGCTAACGCAAGTGACAAACCTTTGAAGTACCCAACTTTGAAGACGGATGCCCCTGACTCAGTAGCTGCTCCCTGCAATTTCGGGCTGTGGATCTCGGTGAAGCCGTTACTGTTGAGGTATTCGCGGAACAGGTCTCCGATGGCGTGTTGAAGCTTGAATATGGCTTGATTTGTCTGCGTCTATAAGTGGATTGAGCAAGCAATTGCTGGACAAAAATGACCAACAAACCCTAAGGTCAATGATACGGTTGTTCAAGCGGGTATCCAATAAAACTCTACTGAACTGCCCTTCGATCTCAGGGGCAGTTTCTGATCTAGATGCATCCTCAAGAGAGAATGGTAATCGACCTTCAACGCCTGAAACTAACCAAAGCTAATTGGGAGAAAAGCGGCTTGTCAAGGGGTGCAAAACGGAAGCGTTGGCGCATACCTCGCTGACGTGTATTTCAACATCATCGATCGAGCAACTTTTGATCGGCTCCGGCGACTTGACGACTGTTCCAAGGACAAGGACAATGCTCTCGTCCGAGAGACCAGCGGCCCACTTGACCATTTGCTTGCTGACTTGTTTATCAGTTACGGCAAGCATGGCCTGGATTGTGTCGGTCCGTTGACGAAGATTGAGGAAAACCATCCTGTTTCCCTGAAGACGTGAAGTTTGAATACGAGCACGAATAAGTACATGCTCAGTATCATTCTTTGCGCTGAGAGTCGCGATGTCAATCCGCTTGCGATTGGGACGTGACTGGGATTGATGCAAAGGAAGTTTTCCATAGTGCTCCACTGCGTAGTCCTGCGATCGTCAATCAGAGTAAATCAATACATGTAACGATAGCGTGGCGCTTACTGGTTCCTCTCCTGCTGCTCTGGCCTGCTCAGCTTCCTTCGCCTTCGCGGCCTTCTCTGCCTTCTTTCGAGCTTTCTCCTCTTCCTTGGCTTTCTTCTTCAGAGCACTCTTAC
The DNA here is from genome assembly GCA_029603245.1 of Rhizopogon salebrosus TDB-379. Classification (NCBI taxonomy): domain Eukaryota; kingdom Fungi; phylum Basidiomycota; class Agaricomycetes; order Boletales; family Rhizopogonaceae; genus Rhizopogon; species Rhizopogon salebrosus. The sequence continues at coordinate 58,504 of MU836978.1, read as the reverse complement.
TCGGACCTTCTTGGTCGGCGTCTCCCTGCTCCTCTTGCTCGGGCTTGTCTTCGGACGGTTTGTCGCTGGGTTTAGTCCTGGAACAGTGTAAGGATACGTATCAGAAGGGAATTACTGACATACTGGGATTCATTTGGACCATTCAATAAGTCGTCTTTTGGTGGTCTGGCAGCATCGGTGAGTGTCTTTACGCAGCGTCAAGGACATTTCCTTACGGCGTTGGTGCCGAGTCATCTCTGCCAAAAGTCAGAACGATCAGTCCATTCCGATCAAGAACAGCAGGCTACCTTGTATCTTCGCCTTTGTGTGGATCCAAGTGTTTAATTACGTGTTTGACCTTGACCTTTACTTTGTCGACGACGTCGGGCATGATGGATATGACGAACGGATGTGGCGCACAAGCGGTGACTCAATAGCTTGTGATCTTATCACAAAAGTAATGGATGGATGTAACCTTAGCATGGGTTAGGTTTTACATAATTACACAAAGTATTACTTTCTCCCGGCCGGGCGATGAGATGTATGACGAGACGCATTTAGTTAGCGACGATCTCTGCTTCTGCTTCTGCACCAACGAACGGGGTGGTCGCCACAGAGAATAGTCGGCGGTGCGAGTACTAGCGACTGCGCCTAGCTAGCTGCTAGTGAGACTAGATGGCTCTTGTCGGCGCTCTACCGCCGAAAATCGGCAAAGCCCACCGCTTTAGATCACATAAAAAGTTTACTGACCTCCAGTGCCAATAACCGCTCAAATTCCTTTCCTTCACATTTTCTCTCTCTTCAACTCTAGACTAATGCTGGTCATTAATGCTGCTCGACGCGCGCCTGCCGTTTTGCGTAGTGCCGCGCCGCTTTCGACGTGGTCAGCCGTACCAGCTGGCCCCCCCGACCCAATCCTTGGTATGGTCTGTCTTGGATGAAAACAACAACATTGACTGACTGCACTCGCTCCAGGTATTACTGAGGCATTCAAAGCCGACAAAGATCCTCGCAGAATCAACCTCGGTGTCGGTGCATACAGAGATGAAAACGGCAAGCCCTACGTGCTGAATGCTGTGAAGAAGGTAATGCGGATCAACTATGTTATTATCCCCGCAATATTGACCGTATCTTGTTCGCCAGGCAGAAGAGAAGATTACTGCCGCCAAACTCGACAAGGAGTACCTCCCAATCACCGGCTTAGCTGGTTTTACTAACAATGCAGCCAAGCTCGCCTATGGCGCCAACAGCCTGCCGCGGAACCAAAATGCTGTGAGTGCCATGTGTTTTGAATCCAACAAGCGTTCCTGTTTGACACTGACACCGCTTGTGCAGATTGCTGTGACCCAGTCTATCTCTGGAACGGGTGCTCTCAGAATTGGTGGTGCTTTCTTAGCAAGACACTACCCACACTCCAAAACTATATACGTCCCTTCGCCCACATGGGGCAACCATATACCTCTCTTCAAAGATTCTGGGCTGGAGGTTAAATTCTACAGGTACTTTGACAAGAAAACAGTTGGTCTGGACTTGGAAGGTTTGAAGGAGGACCTGAAGGCATGGCAACTCGATTCGCATGCTGCGCTATATGCTAATGTGCTTGTGCTTACTAGAATGCCCCAGAAGGCGCCATTGTGTTGCTGCATGCTTGTGCACACAACCCTACTGGTGTTGACCCCACTCAGTCGCAGTGGAAAGAGATTTCTGACCTTGTTGCTGAGAAGAAGCTTTTCCCTTTCTTCGACATGGCCTACCAAGGCTTTGCCTCCGGCTCAACCGATTACGATGCGTTTGCTGTCCGGTACTTTGTTTCGCAAGGTCACCAGATCGCTCTATCCCAATCATTCGCCAAGAACATGGGTTTGTATGGAGAGCGTGTCGGTGCCTTCTCTCTCACCACTGCTGACGAGGAAGAGAAGAAGCGGGTGGATAGTCAACTAAAGATCATCGTGCGCCCGATGTATTCAAATCCTCCCTTGCACGGTGCCCACATTGCGAATACGATTCTCTCGGATCCCGAACTATACAAGGAATGGGAGGGTGAAGTCAAAGGGATGGCGGACCGCATCATCAACATGCGTGAGCGCTTATACCAGCTGCTGAGCAACCAGCTGCAGACTCCTGGCGAATGGAGTCACGTAAAGAGCCAAATTGGCATGTTCAGGTTAGTCTTGTAATAAATCTCACCTGCTTGGCACTGACCCTCGTTTGCAGCTTTACTGGTCTCAACACCGAGCAGTGCAAGGCCCTTGCACAGAAGGCACATATTTACATGACGATGGACGGACGTATATCGATGGCTGGATTGAATGGTAGCAATATCGAGTACTTCGCTCAAAGTGTGGACGCTGCTGTTAGAGGTAACCTGTAGACTGCCGAGAATATAATTTTCCTTTGAGGCTTACTTATGCATATGTCTTGTGCCTACTTTCCCATCTGCAGCGCAGAAATCGGAAATCTTCGAATTGGCATGCTGAAGGTGTTTCATTGATATTTGCCTTTGCAACACTCACCTTCTGTCCTGGAGCTTGGCCAGAACTTGTTCATCCTTCATGAGCCTGCCTTCCACCCCCAAACCACTGGGTCTCTCACAAGGCTGATCTCAAACTCGGTACGTACGCGCTGGCTCAGGCTGCTCGACTGAGTCGCCCGCCTCTAGGTTTCAAACCCAGCTTAGTAGGATTGAAGCTCCGCTAGGTATATAGTGTAAGTACCCCTATAGTCAGGCTACTCCTCCTCAAGAGAATACCGCATCCACACGAATCACTCTTGAAGCTTGAAATTCCTACCGCGAGTATAGCGAACGAACAAATTATTATGTCACTCTCCACCCACGTCAACAGTGATTTGTCTATTCTCCGGGACGTTGCCCTTCTAGGTTCAGATATCTCGAACATAGTAAAGGACATTGCACCAAAGAATTCTTCTGAGTTTTCAAGCATGTCGTCAATATTTCGTGATTCTAGCTCCTCTCCGAGCCACGTATCTTATGATCCAGAAAGACTGGCCTCTCCAATTAGCCATCCAACGCCTGTTACCCCTGAGCCGCAGGATACTTGCGACATTCAGGTTGCTACCATAACAGTTTCGACCGGTACTCGCGCTTTGGAACCGCAAGTCAGCGTAACACTTATGGATCCACCCAAGCTACTGGAGGAGGATCTGGATCTGTGGACCCGCTGGCTCACCCTCGATCGAGACGCATTCATTAGTGCAAGTCCTTTGTGCAACCAAACCAGCCTAGGATCCACTCTCCACTCGAGTCCTATGTCGTCTTTCCCTGTGGCACTCTTACCCAGCGGGCCCACCTCTCACACCGTCCGTACGTCTCCATCCCCCTTTTTATCTCTGCAGTTGTACATCTTCGATAATGTCCACAGCAGCATCTCCCCGTCTAGTATTATTGCCTACATCTACACCAGCTTTCCCCTCGAATATCGACACTTTTGATCGATGGCGGGAAGATGTTGCGGTCCAGGTCAACACACTGGCGGTCATGTCACAGACACTTTCTGTAAACCACACTGACCCGAGTGCAGAGGGTATAGAATGTGCAAATACTAGCCCACCTCCTCCTGGCTCAAGGATAAATCCAAGCACGTCAAAATCAAAGGTTTTCTTACAAAAGGTGAAGAAGATCGGGGGGTGCATCAGGCGTTTTATATCACGGGGGAAAAGAAGCGAGCCCCAGAATGTCACAGAAGCTGACGCCAGCCCCGAGGTGGACACTCCTATAGGCATCACGAACGGGAGCATTGCCGTGACCACCATACCTCCGATAGACAATATGCGTCTTTCTGGGGATGTCCCGAACAGGCCAGAAGTGGTCCCGAAGTCACCGTCCCTGCTCTCACTCTCGTATTGGGCGCACCTATGAGGGTGGACGGGCTACTGAGGTACCTCTCGGTTGTTCCCTGTCTTGAATATACCTAACCATCATTTTAGTCTTGCAGCATTCTTCTCAAGTCTCGCATCGCTCAGAAAACCCTGGTGCGGCCTGGTCAGAGTCCTCTCTTCAAGTCAGAGTTTATTTTTATTTTTATTTCATCGCGCATCGATACTCGAGCTTTCGCGTCATTTGTTGAAGATTCCTCCTAGTTTCATATTCCTTTTCTGTCCCCGATTCCACTTGCATGCCTTGAAGGACTTCTTGATTTTGTATTGGACAGATGTTGGTATACCGTCGATGACAATAATCACTCATGCCATTAAGACCAGACTTGACTTCAAAGCAAGAACACTTATCAGATCGGGGATTCAATGCACTAAATCTCTCTCTCAATCTCACTCGCCCCTGTACTTAGCGGGTGCGATGTCACCCAAAGAAGTGGTTCCTTGTGCATTTCTTTGATAAACGCAGTGGAGCCTGATCACAAAAATATAACCCATGCGGTCAGGCTGAATGAAAGCGAATAGCTGGAATGATGATGATGTTTATTATGAGCTTGTCCCTGGGTGGTACGGCGGGCATCATTTAAACAACCACGACAGGAAGCCTAAAAGGTGCTAATCGCTCCTACTCGGAAGAAAAAAACTTAAGATGGAAATCATGAATCTTTAGGGCCATCAATCACGAGCGGCGCTTGTCTGGTCAACCAGCTTCCCTGCTCACTCGTTTCTTCATCTCGTCAATATCTTAGCCTCTGCTCTCGCTCTGGGTGCACCTGTGAGAGGTGGCGGGCTACTGAGGTACATCTCCCGCTAGTTTCCTGTCCTGAATATACTTAACTGTCATTTTAGCCTTGCAGCGTTCCTCAAGTCTCGCGTCACTCAAGAAACCCTGACGCAGCTTGCCCAGTCCAGGTCGAAGATTTTTATTTCTACTGCGCATCGATATTTGAGTTTTCCTATTGATTTCCCCTGGTATGATATTCCTTGTTTGTCCTCGAAGCTTCTGTTTCGCAGATAACCTTCTTCAATGGACAAATATTGGTATGCCGTCAACGAGGCTCGTAAGGGTCTACTTGAGGCACCAGAGACGATTAACTTGAGAGCCTTCGGCCGATTTTTGTTGTTAACAAAACCAAACCCCAGATTAATATCACCCGGCTCCGTCCTCGGGCGCGATATATCGGTGGTCCGTTATATTCCTTGTGCATTTCTTTAACGAACGTAATGGAGGATGATCGCAAAAGCATAACCCATGCAGTAGCTGAAACAGACAGAGAATAATGATGATTACGAGCTTGTCTTCAAGTAGATACAGCGAATGTCATCCAACCAACTGGCGTTGGGTCACGACATGAGTTCTAACCAAAGCTAGGAGTAGCCAACTGTATAGAATGCCAAAAAAAATTGCACATCGTGAATTAGAAGATGATGCGGAGCCGGACGAAAAAGGCGTACGATAGAAATCATGAGTCTTTAGGACCCTCAACCATGAGTGGTGCCTGTCTGGTCGACCAGCTTCCCCCGCTTACTCGTTTCTTCGTCTCTGTTGCCAATCTCTTAGCCTCTAGTTTAAAACGCGACACTATTGAAGCATAGCATGTTCTGCACGCGTGATGTGCGAGTTTAGGCTCTCCGCATGCTGGACAGTTAACGATATCTTTAGTACACTCCGTCAGTTGGGGGAAAGAGAATGGAGAAGTGCGGGCGTACTCCGCTTGTCTTTGAGTCCTTTGTTCGCACTGCGCATAGACTTTCTCGAGTGAGAAATTTTACTCTTTGGAACTGCGAGGACGATTGGAGGAAGCAGTTCAAGTAGGGACCGTAAGCCTGGCAGAGTCCAGCTGAAGGGCTTTTGTCGTAGCTCTAAGTTGGCAGCTAGGGAGGCAGCCATCGGCAGCCGCGCCCATGACGATGTAAACGAGCGCGTTTGATGTAGAGCTAATGAGGCCATGACACAAGCTTGTTGGAGTACTTTTCAAGTTTGACTTGCATACAACTTCAATTTTGTACTCCGAATTTAGTCCGTTTGCTAACCAGCAACCGTCATGTTCAGAATCACGCGTCCGCTGCTGCAACAAGTCACTAAGAAGACGACTGGCATTGTCGGCCTTGCCGTGCACCATAATCCGCTCCCAGAACTCACCAAGACTTATCAGTCGACCCTCAGCGTCCTCGCCGCCATACCTCCGACCTCTATCTACAGACAGGGTGTCGAGGCACTCACAAAACATAAACTCAGCATTGTGCAGGGCGCAAACGGAGACATTCAAAGCGTAGAGAAGCAGTTGGTTGAGGGGCAAATCGAGGAGTCGTTGGATATTGCTAACGATGAGCTGAAGTTGGCGGAGAGTATGCTTGAATGGAAGGCGTGCGTCCCACAATTTTACATGGCTTTCTGCATTGGTTGACTCCGATTCTTTAGTTGGGAGCCTCTAGAGGAGAAGCCAGCACCTGGTCAATGGGAGTACTTTGGCAATACGTCGAATCCCACGTCTTCGTAGCGGCATCCAATAGCTCGGGATTTGTCGGGCGTAATATCGCACTGCTGGGTCACGCCCAGTACGACGTGGTAATACTAGTCGTGGAGGGAGGGAACAAAATACATCATTCATGACATCAATTTTCTAAACATGCACATCCTTCTATCTGGCCTAACCTGTCAAAGGGAAAAAACCATTGCAGATCCGGAATAACATCGCTCTAAGAAACCCCATCATGTCATAGGCTGCTGCGAGGTATCTGCGGTCCATAATTGTCTTCTTCCTCTTCCGTTCCGGGAATACCATTGTCTGTTACGACCTAATTCGCTTCGTCAGAGTGTACCTTAGACATATATGCGCTCAGACACTGACTTTGCCGTTTGCAAGCCGGATATCCTCAAAGCCCCAGTCCCTGGATGCACCTTCCTTCAGGTGGTTGCCTGAGGCCAAAGCCTTGACCTCCCAGCCTCCCAAGACGCTCAAAGCGTCAGAGTTACGGGAAAACTTGGAGATCGAACAGCAGCCAACTCTTACAGGGAGGTCTGGCTGCGCCAGCAAACCCTGGCACAGCACGATTATGGTTGCAGCATGACTGACGAGTAGAATGTTCTTATGCTTGTCATCGAAGCGCCTTTCTACCTCCGGGATGAGTAGATCCAAAAAGCCCTTGGCGCGTTCTTGCAAGCCCTCGACATCTTCGCCTTTCCGCGAGGGATACCAAATTGACGACCAGGAGGGGTCGATCTCAGATATGTACGTCTGCAGGACTGCAGCAGACGACGCTCTAGGGTGCAAACCAGTACCGGGAGCGACAGGGGAGTACCATTCAGAAATCCCTGTCGTCACTGACTATAGCCTGATGAATGTAATCGCTGATCGGATTTGCCCACCATGTTCGACATAGATAGGCACTTGAAGTGCTTGGGACGTGGGTTTGGAAGTTTGTAGACACCGATCTATAATGGTGCTCTTTAGAGTTCTCTGATGATTAAGAATCCAGGTGGGATGGCTCACAGTAAGGGGAAGAGAATATGGCGGTGGGGCGCTGATCTTCAGGAAGGGCTAGAAAGTAGGCGGCAAGCTCTTGAGCTTGAGCCTGCGAAATGGTCTGAGTGATCATTCATCGAACAATCTGTAACCTAAGCTACCTCTCCGAAGGCGGCCAGGGGAGGATCTTTCGGAAGACCTGTAGGACTGCTCCTGTACGATGTGTATTGTATTATAGTGAGGATTGTGTAGATCTTTGGCTGCTCACCAGTTCTCATTGATCCAGTTCATTCTGAATCCTAAGGCTAGATAAATACGAGTTAAAGTAAGGAAGGCATGCACTGACCATGTCTAGCGATGTAGATTGTCTCAATCATGGGTATGTGGAGGTGAGCAATGAGAGTCTAATTATTTAGTCCCATGGATCATCCAATTGCTCGTTTGACTCACAATCAAGCCGGCGATGGAAAAGAAAATGTAGCAAAAATTCGCTGACAGCAGGATTTGAACCTACGCGGGCAATGCCCAAGTGATGATGTGTATTCAAATCACTCGCCTTAACGACTCGGCCATATCAGCTTGTATTCCAGTCACAAGGAGTTCCCCATTGCCTCAAGAACATCAACACCAGACAAGAAATCTTTCAATCTTTCCATCCTTCCATCCTCCTTACACCTTGCTGTACTTATTCGCTGCCTGGGAGCAGCATTTTCACCTCCATGGATTCTCTAATTCCATTCACGACGTCGGGATCACTGGTAGATTGCGTGGACAGTACGTCTACCCAGTCAACTGCACCACACCATTCGACCTGAGCAACTCCATGATCACTTTACCCCCCGTTTATGATATGCTCTCTTTCGCCCGTCCCCAGGAAAGATGTTGGTTGTCCTCAGAGATGGGCGAAAGCTACACGGCGTACTCCGTTCTTATGATCAATTCGGTGAGTCTTTTTTCCCCGTAAAAACTTGGTCGTGCGCTGACAGTCACCCGCCCTTCAGCTAACCTTGTCCTCGAAGATACCGTGGAGCGAATATATCACGGTAAAGCATTTGCAGAGCACTGGCACGGCCTCTTTCTCATACGAGGAGAGAACGTTGTGTTACTTGGCGAAATTGTACGTACTCAAGCACATGGCAGAAAATACATTTACGTTGATGTCCCCACAGGATCTTGATCAGGAGGATGATATCCCATTACAACAAGTTGATTATTCCGTTCTTGACCCGTACCACAGAAGGGATATCGCAAATAAGAAGGGACGAGAAGATTTCAAGTCCAAGGTCTTGTATGAGCAGAAAGGGTTCTGCAAGGAGGGTGGCGAGGGCGATGGTTATTGATGGACTATTCTACTGTTTATTCATTCAACATGCATAGCGCCTACGGGCATATTGATTTACCGAATTCATCTATCATACTGCGATATCACTAAGTAAGACCCCAGGGCTACAAGAAGAGATGAAACATAATCAGATACCAAGAAACTGAAAGCGGAACAGCAGGTCAAAACCGTAACAAAAAAAGTGTCCTAGAAATACAGTGGCGTGGATTATGACTTCTTCTTCTTCCCCTTTTCCGCAGCCTCCCCATTTATCCGAGGTTTGCTAGAGCCATTAAGCGGCGCATCTGCAGGTGAGGACTTGGGCGGCGCCTGAGAGGTATTTGATAATTGTGGATATAATATGTCTTCGATTCCTTTCCGTATTTCACGTTCGCGAGTGGTGAGATTGGAGAGAATAGTTTCTTTCGTTTCTTTGTCAAAGGCAACATCTGCAACACGCAGTTTCTGCCATCTGGGTCGAAAGTCAGCTCCGCCAAATAAATAAAAAGCATCAAGTCAACCCTCACCCCGAGTGTCGCTCGCACTTTTTCTTCCCCGTACACCACCACTCTCCATGACTCGTCGTGACGCCATCAACCTGCATACCATCCTCCGTCGTTTCCTCGTTTGCCTTCTCCTCGTAGCTTTCCAACACCTCCGCACCAAAATCAACCCATTCCTCCTCACCAAAACAAAGCCTCTGATCCCATCCACACTCATCCACGCGTTCGGCACGCTCGGATGCAAGCTCCACGAGCCTCTCCCTCCACACGACCATATCCATCTCACGTTTCATCATCTCGCGCTCCCTCACCACATTCTCGAGGCGTGCATTCAGGCGTGCAATTTCACGGTCGGCTTTGCACTTTTGTGCAGATGGCTTGGCGTCGATCTCCAATTTGGCGTCTGCGCACACAACAACCCCTTCACGCTTCTGCGCGTTCTTGACAGTTTCCCAGATCCGATCGCGTTTCCCGCCGTTGTGTTCATACTGCGAAATATTCATCCGCATGTACTTGACACCACATTCGTTGGAGCAGTACTTGGAGAAAGCTCCCCGAGATGGCTTGTGACAAGCATTGGGCGATGATGGGTCCGTATGCCTCAACCCGAAGAAGCAGCGGCGCTTATACGTCGTCTGAAGGTTCAACTGGGGGTTACCTGTAGAGTTCACAAAATTAAAAATAAACACCTTGAATCGATCTCGGCATGTAACCAATGACGTACTCTGTATGCACAATGGGCAGATGAACTGATCGACAAGATCGACCTCTAGATCGGGCATGTTGACGCACTGTGTATGATACCATTCATCGCACCTACACCACATTCTGCATGAGCACCACTAAGACTTGCAAGCACATAAAATACCCACCGATCACATGCAATCATCACTCGATCTTCGTCGTATCGTGTCTTGCATACACAATATAGCTTATCGTCCTCTCTGTCACTGTCCTCCTCGGCATCAAGCTCCTCCTTCGCATCCACAGGCATAACAGATGCCGAGCGTGATCGCGAAGCAGCAGCATGTTTCGCAAAGAAAGAGTTCTTGAGTACATCTTTCGGTGTGGGTTCCTTGGCTTTCGTCTTGGGAGGAGGTTTCGTCCGCGGCTTTGGCGGAGGCTTGGGTTTCGGGGCGGGCTAATTAATTAATGAATCATCTGGGAATTGTAAAGCAGAATAAGAATTTCACCTTGGGAGCAGTTGCCACTTTCTTCTTCCCGGCCTTGGCTGGCTCCGCCTTCTTTTTTGCAGGCGCAGGCGGAGTGGGGGGAGGAAGCATGACCTCTTCATCTGGAGGAGATGACCGCTGCGGAGAAGGGGACCGCTTAGGTTTTGACCGCGAGGCTGTGGGACGTGAGGTAGGGCCATCTTCAAGTAGACTTAAAAGCTCCTCGTCCACATCCATAGAAGAGGGGTCAGGCTTATGTGGCGGAGACTGGGGGGCTGGGGAAGAGAGTGCAGACTCCCGAGAGGAAGATGCATGAGTGGGAGACGGTGGCGACATAGAACCTTGCGTGGCGGTGGGGAGAGTGGCATGTGCTGGCGAAGGCACACGCATCTCCTGCTCCTCCAACTTACTTGGTACATCCGAGGGAGGCGAAAGTGGCGGGGAATTCATCTTTGCCTTGCCACGATGCATTGGTGGCAAGTTGCGCTCTGTGGATTCGGCGCGTGCCGGTGAGTGGGCAGCAGGTGAAGAGGATGTGGAAGCAGGCGGTATTGAGACGTCATGAGGCGGTTGTGCCTGTGGCGAGTCCTGAGGGGGCTCGTCATCGCGGTCCTTGCTTTCTGGATTCAATTCTGCATCAGTATCTTGACCCAGGTCAACATCCGCATCCTGCTGGAGTTCGTCTAATTGCATCTGCTCAAGCTCCTGCCGCCGCTCGAGCTCCTGCTGTTGTTGTCGTGCGAGCTCTTCTTGTTGGCGCCGCAAAGTTTCTTCGCGTTGTTTCCATTGGAGTTCCTCACGCTGGCGCTGCTCTTCTATGAGCTGTTGGCGTTCAAGCTCTTCTTGCTGGTTGCGTTCGAGATCTTCCTGTTGCTTACGTTCAGATTCTTCGGCGAGTCGTAATCTCTCGGCTTCAGCTTCCTCCAATTGTTTACGTTCGAGCTCTGCACGTTTGCGCTCAGTTTCCTCCTGCTGCTTGCGTTCAGCTTCCACCCGTTGGACCTGTTGTTCAGCCTCCTCGAGACGCTTGCGCTCAAGTTCTTCCCGTTCTTTTCTCTCGGCCTGTTCGCGCTCCTCCCGTAGCTTGCGTGCCTCCTCCTTCTGCTTGAGTATCAGCGCCTCCTCCCGCTGACGATGCAACATCATCTCTCGCTTGAACCGGTCCTCCTCTTCTTGGCGTTTCTGTTCTTCTTCCCGGCGGCGCTGCTCGCGCTCAAGGCGTTGACGTTCGGCTTCTGCATGTTGGCGTAGCTCAGCCTCAGCAGCACGTAGCCGCTGGGCGTCTTCCTCATGACGTCGACGCTCGGCCTCCTCTTGTCGCCGGCGCTCGACTTCCTCTTCCAGCCGTCTACGCTCATCCTCTTCTTCCAGACGTCTGCGCTCAAGGGCCTCTGCTTCTCTCCGCCTCTTAAGCTCTTCTTCACGGCGGCGGTTCTCGATTTCTTCCTCACGCAGCTTTCGAGCGAGTTCTTCCCGTTGGCGTTGCTCAGCTTCCGCCTCTGCACGAAGATGCTGGGCTGCCTCCTCTTCGCGCCTCCTCGCCTCTGCCTCCCTCTCTGCCTTCTGCCTCAACGCCATCTCTTCCCAACGGCGCTGCTCCAGCTGGCGGATCCGCATCTCCTCCATCTGTCGCGCAGCAGTCTCCTCTTGTTGCCGAAGTAGCTCCTCGCCCTGCCTGCGCTCGATCTCCTGACGCTGCAGCTCCTCGCTCTGCCTGCGCTCGATCTCCTGACGCTGCAGCTCGAGCTCTTGCTGGTGCTCTTGTTTGCGAAGCAATTCCTGCTCGCGCTGCCTCATCAGTTGTTCGCGATACCGAGGGTCTATATCATCCGGACGGAGGGGATCGCGCGGCCGGTGAAGGGAGGTATCACCTTTCGGCTGATGTAAAGAGGGCTGGCGATGTGAGGACCTGTCCCGCTTCTGACGTTGGACATCCTCTCGTGGTGACTGATGTAATGTCTGTCTCCGTCCACGCATATCCTCCACCTGCCACGCTACAGCCTCTTCCTGTGCTCGGAGGAGCTCCTCTCCCTTCCAGCGCTCGAGCTCTTGCTGCCGAAGTATCTCTTCGCGCTGTCTGAGCATGGCGAGATCAGGGCCATCCCGATGACGCTGACGGAGCTCGAGTTCTTGTCGTTGACGGAGATCCAGGTCTTGTCTGTGCCTTTGCTCGTAGTCCTCACGGTGGTCCAGGGCGGGTTCATGTATGCGCTGACGATGTTCGTATTCCTCACGCTGCCTTAGGGCCTCCTCCCGCTCACGTGCGCGTACTGCATCCTCCCTTCTTCTCACGTCATCGACCTCCTCTTCATCCCATACAGCCCTAGCCAGACGTGGGACGTCTCGATCGGAGCGCATTGCATCGTAGATGATGGGTGACATTCGTGTAGGGACGACAGGAGAGTGGTGAGTGAGCAGGACAGGGGATCGATGGACAGGTGTAGGCTGGTAGTGTGGGGGAGTTATTCCGGGCCCGGATAAGGGCAAGGGCATTCCTGGGCCTGTGAGAGTGAGGCTGGAGCTGAGAGCGCTAGCTGTTGGGCTTGTGACGAGGGCGTTGGGGGCTGAACGGACGGAGGAGAGTGTAGGGTAGTGCTGATGCATATGCTCAAGAGGGGGAGAGGGAGAACGGGACTCTCGGAGTCTCTTGCGGGGGCGCGGGGAGTCGTCTATGCTGTGTGCTGGGACGGAAGGTGCGCTGTAGGAAAGGGGATATGCACGGGGTGGGTGGATGGAACTCCGTTCGAGTGGGTGCAGAGAATGATTGTCAGCGTGAGGCACACCGCGGTCGGGGACCGGACTGGTTGCATCGCTGGTTGAGGAACCGGCACTGATGCGCCTGTGCTCCTCGGAGGCGGCATGAACGAGAGCGTCGAGGCCCGTGCGTGGTGGAGGGGCGTGATAGGGAAGATATGGGGATGCAGGGTGTGCAGGAGACTTTTGGGGATAGAGTGAATATGTCTGTGTGGAGTGATAAGTACGATAGCCATGTCAAAAATAGAAGAAGACGCACGAAAGGAGAAGAATTGGAAGATGAACGGACGGGGTGAGCATTGAGAGCATTTACGGACGAATGAGAATGGGAGGAGGACGGGCGTGGTGAGATTTGTGGTGGTGCTCTGGGAGAATGGTGAAGGAGGGCATCGATGGTGCGGGGTCTGTGGTGGGGGTCGGACATGGACTCAGTGGTCGTTGGAGAAGAAGACAGAGGAGCGTCGCGTGGACCGGGTATGTAATTATGGTTAGATGGAGAAGAAGCGGTGGGTGTTGTGGGCATGCGTCGTGCGTGTTTACCACGGAGATGAGGAGCCAGGATGACTGGATGGGAGATGAGTGGAGAGGCGGGGTCGTCGTTGCGGTCGTCGTCGTCGCATAGCAGGGCTGAGATGTCCATTCTTCGGGCAGCCATGGCATTGAGGAAGGAGGGGTCGTGAGAGAAGACGTTATCTCACTACTCTGACTTTCTTCTATGTAATGTATCTCACATACGGAAACAAGTACAGCCTGTATTTCACATATCATAGATCCGGAATCTGATAACATTGTACAACGAGACATTGCGACCCGTCCAAACGGCGACCGAGAACAGTCCCCACCACGAACGCACCGCACCCAAGTCCCATCACTCTTTTTCTCCAGCCCGATAATGACGGTCTCAAGGTCCTAGTTCCACACAATCCAACAAAGGCGCGTAGAACTCGTCGAGATGCTTTTGCAGGCTGCTAAGACGTTAGAAACGACGTTGACATACGAAAGAAAAAACAAACCTGTTGGTTATAAGCGTTGGGCCCCAAAGGCCACGACCCTCCCGCCTTTTATACGTCTCACGTGGTAGGAACTGTACAGCCGCTTCTTTGTGGCTTACAGAGACCCCGGTGCAGTTTACGGGGTCCTTGAACCCAATCTAATTCGACGTGGCCATAACCTTCTTCGCCGTCCATCACATCGCCCAAGTCTGATTCATAAATCATAAAACGGCCCCGTCAGAACAATGTCGGTGGCCACAAGAAACCCATTTGCTCTTCTGGATGGTCAGCACCCCTTTTTTATTTATCATCTCACCATCACATTAATAACTCACATCTACAGAGAACCCCTCCCGGCCATCCACCCCTCCTCCCGCTCAACCAGCAGCACCCGCAGCTGCTCCCCAATCACAACCTACCCGTGGTCGCGGTCGAGGCGGCCCAGCATCTCGCGGCGGACGCTACTACTCCCGGGGCGGTGCTGCACCTGCCCCTTCAACCCCTACTGAAGACCAACCGGCACCAGAGGGAAAACAGCCCAGGCGATGTCAGTCTCGTCACTTCCTTCCTAACATCTTTCTGATCTTCTCAACAGTCGACGGCGAGCGCAAGGAAGGTCGTGGTGGTAGAGGTGGTCGCGGTGGTCCCCGTGGTCGCGGCCGTCCATTTGACAAGCACAGTCAAACCGGCAAGACGTGAGTCCCTCCCCTTCCCATCTCTTTCTTCTCCCTTATACACAGCACAGCGACTCTGACAAAAAAGTCCACAACTCCTGGGGCGGCGACGATGGCGAAGGCGAACGCAAAACGGAGGAGGCTGCCACCATCGACGCAGCTGCTGAGTCCGGCGGAGTAAATGATTGGGCTGCTCCCGCAGCTGCTGAGTCCGGCGGAGTCAATGATTGGGCTGCTTCCGCAGTTGAGGCCAGCGGCGATGCTTGGGGTGCCGCGCCCGCCGCGGATGATACCCCAGCAGCCGACGGTGCTGAAAAACCACAATCAGGAGACAGGCGTGAGAGGCGTGGTGAGGAGGAGGATGACAACACTCTTACCCTTGACCAGTACCTCGCCCAGCAGCGCGAGAAGGACAGCGCATTCGCCCCAAAGTTGGAGGTGAGGAAGCCCAACGAAGGTGTTGAGGATGATCTCTTCAAGGGCGCCGCCCCCTTGAGGAAGGGCGAGGAGGCAGAATATTTCTCTGGAAAGGTGAGTGTAGTCGCCACTCTCCATTTCAGCCATTTCTGACCAATCTCCAGACTAAATCAGCCCCCAAGGCTCGCGCCAAGAAGGAAGACAAGGTTTACCTTGAGATCGAAGCGCGCTTCGAGCGCCCGGACCGTAGCCGTGGAGGACGCGGTGGGCGTGGTGGAGACAGGGGTGGCGATCGGGGTCGTGGTGAGCGGGGACGTGGCCGTGGGGGTGGACGCGGACGTGGTGGCGCAACCAATGGCTATTCCGGGGCAAAGACGGTTAACGTGGACGACGAGACCGCGTTCCCCTCACTGTCGTAGGCAGTGCGTATGCTCGCATACGTATAACAGAATGGGGTTCTGGCGCAAAATGGCTTGATGGCTTGATTAATGGTACTTACTGGCGCTGATGCTGATACACTTGCTCGTATGCATATCATATCATATCGATTTTTTCACTCCGATCGTGTTTTTGTCTGTGTCTGTTTTTTTTCTCTCGTTCATGGTATTTAACAATGATGCCCCAGCTTGCGTGCCGTCGATCTTCTGATATGATTTGAAACAATCCCAGTCAAAGGCACAGGGAACGTACAGCCTGGGACATGTGCGACTGTACCTCGGTCAAATTTCGGTCCCATCCTCCAATAAAAATCCTACTCAATGCGTAATCTCGCTACGTGCACCCGTAATCACCCGAAGAGCTATACTTAAAACCAAACCGCTCACTCAAATGCCTCTCATGCCCCCTTCTAGTCTCACAGGCATCATGTGTCCGTCTGGGAGAACTTCCTCAGGGCTGAGAGCGATTCGGTGCGCATTCATGTCTACTTGCATTTCTCTTGTGGTCAGGTTAGACTTGCGGGTTCGGACCCTGCGCTCAGACAACTTATGCAGTGCATAGTACATAGGCGTTTGGCCGTCTTGTCTTGTATGTATCGTACATCGCCTGCCAGTGTTATTCCATTCCAGGTATTCTGCCACTAAAACCTCCCGTCTAAAAAGTGACATACGCACTTGCATAACTCACGCTCCAATCATCAAATGACAGGCATCGATTGCTCTGCTCATATCGCACCCACTTCATCTTTGCCAGCTTGCCTTTCTCCTCCAGCGCACCAAGCGCTCCTAGTAGCACACCGATCGGATGCCGTCCGCAAATCGTGTTGTGCGTGCGCTGTAAGTACGCGACAAAGTTGCTGTGCGCGACAGACGCGGGCTGTTGGGCTAGGATGTCCATAGCTTCGTGGTCGAGATCTGAAATAGAGGCGTGGATAGGCTGCGAAGGAGAAGGGCGCGGACCACTACGGCGTAGATGAACGCCGGGCTCCTCGCTAGGGAGTGGTTCAGGGTAATAAAACGTGTATCCATAGTGCGAATGACCCCTAAGTATATAATCTTGTCAGAAATGCACTAGACATTGACATCGGAAAAAGCGCATACATACCAATGACAGAAATCGGAGGAGATGACAAAGAGGGTATCGTCTCTTTCAAGGTACGGAGCTAGGATCTTTCCATACTCTTCTTCTTGCTCTTGATCGATAGCCCCGACCATGATCGGCACGATCTTAATGTTGTCGATACACCTGCGGAACCTGGCTCGAAATGGACGAAGGGATGGGATGGGGGCGTGGCTTACCCCTCGAAGACCTTGTATACGTATGGCAGATGCATCTCGATACTGTGCTCGCCTTGGTCCCTGCGAGGTTGTAGGTATTCGAATCGTTTGGTCTCGTAGAGTTCTTCGATGACTGTCCAGGAGTGTAAATGTGTGTTGGCTCATAGTGGCTGGGTACGTACCTTCTCTATCTAGTGTAAGGTTCCCTAGCGGCGTCTCGTACGTCTCGCACTTTGATAGCGCACATCCACCGAGATGGAAAGCATGCGACGGGCCGAGGATGAACACGCGCGAACTGTATCCATCGCATCAAATATGCTGTGTGGGGAGGAAAGCACTCACATTCCGACAGTAGATATACTCTTGTACGCCCAGGCGGCTGCGGGGCCGGAGTAAGAGTAGCCGGCGTGGCTAGGAGTTCGCGAGATGTACGGTATACCTTAGGACAGAAAGGGGACAGTAACCGATTGGCACTTACGGAGCGATGATCGCTTTGCAACCTATGACGGGTGGCGAGAAATCGTCCTCATCAGTTGGCTGAACACCAGCCAGCCAGTCGGAGAGCTCAGTGTCAAGGATATCACCTGTAGTTTGACAGAAGTCATGCACTTAGATTATCTATTGGGGGTGAAACGAACCATCCGCTGAATACCACGACTTGGCAGCAAATACAGCTGGTCTGTGGGACATACTGGTTAGCTATGAGTGTGCAGCGAGCGTTGTCACGGTCATGCCTGGATTTGGGCGACATGCTGCCAATAGCTAGTTCAGGTAAAGACGGAGCGCACTCGCTTTGATCAGACACACGATGTTTGATCGCGTGCCGCATTAGGCAATCTCAGTTATCAACCTTTCGCTGTGCGGTAATAAAGACACGGACATCCAGGCCCAGGGCAACCAAGAACCAGGAATAGTCCGATAACATCAAGTGATCACTTCTTACATATTCCCCCATCGATTCAGCCTGAAGCATGCTTGCATGTCGATTATCTCCGGCATAATGAAATGGATACATGTGAATGGCGTGGAATGAGACAAACGGCAGTAACAAATCACTCCTCTGACCGCAGCCGTGCTGCAGGGTTCGTCACCTTCACTCCGAGAGCCTTCGCTCTGGAAGCCGCCACGTATCGTCAGAATCACAATTGGACCGGGTCCGAAAGTAGTACTAACCGCTCAAGAATAATATTGCGGTTGCGGCTGCTGACGTTGTGTGCAATCTCAGCCGCGAAGCTTTTGTTGTGCATGAGAAGGAGGTCGACTTCCTTGACGTTACTGACAAGGAACTTCTTGAGGCCGTTAGGGAGAAGGTGGCGGGTCTTGATAAATGGACGAGAAATGTAAGCTGCTGTATCTAGCCCGAAGGAGCTTGCCTCACCTTCTTGTTGCTCCCGTAACCGATCTTGGGCATGGGAAGCTGTCCCTTGAACCGACGCCTCACTCTGTTGTCAATACCTTTGGGTTTCCGCCATGCTTCCTTAACACTGTGGTAACGATCGGACTGGTGGCGCCTGTGTTCGAGAAAATGAGTCTTCCTGAACAATGATGTTCCTGGTGGTTCGTACGCACTTGAAATGCTTGGTGCGCTTCTTGACGATAGGGATCTTGACGGCCATGGCAATCTGAAAGGAGTGATTAGCGGCTGACGTTCGATGGTTGCTGAATAGGAAGGTTGCAGGGGGAGACCACATCAATACATCCAACTACGAATCCATCCATCCATCGACTTGTCGTGGTTCAAACTCTCCAGAATGGAACATGCTCGACATGGGACTGCGCTGTGGACCTGTTCGAAGCCAGCATAAAGACACTCACTCACGATTTTTGGGTTTGGGGAACGACGGGCTCACTTGTTCACCAGTTTCTCCTCACTAGCGGTATAGGTTCCAAACAGAGCCAAATAACGTTGTGGCTGTGATCTAGTTCCACCTGTAAAACTTACATTTTGAGAATGAAAAACAAACAATATCCTTATGGCTCTACTTTGATCATGGATCTGATTTGATACTGCACTGCCTTCACGTTCTTCTGGGTCAAATGAAGTATATTGTGCGATGAACTTCAAGTCCTCCCGTCACACGCACGTTTGTGGTGCAGATGAATCCGGGATGCGCTTTGTTCACTACAGAAACTTAATTATAACCAAGCGCCCAGAGCCTGCTAGCTTAGCTGAGGTCAACTAATCCTGTTCTCGGCAATTAGTCGAAGAACGGATCCCTGATTGATTTGCTTCTGTGCATCCTAAGTCAACGGGGGACTCCTAAAGGCAATGACTTCCTGTATTTTTTTAGACACACATACCGCAATTCAGTTTAACCGTGTGTTAAACTGCGTATATAACGTCCTCCTTCAACGATGGAGAAAATCCTCGCCTCAAACGCTCACGATTCTGGTCCCGGAGTCTGTGCTCGCACCTACCATCAAAAAGGACTATGTGCCACGGGTCTCCGAAGCGGGACCATACTAACGCGAAATAGGAGCATGTCTGTGTGAGCGTGAGAAACATTTTAGCATTATCGGCAAGTGATTAGTGGCAAGTGACTTTTGGTCCCATCCTTCGTGCGGCGCAGCGCCATACATAGCTTGATCAAGTGTATCGCTCCTGCGTTCACTTTGTTCCTCGTTCTTTGTTCTGCGACTTGTCTTGCAAGGGCTCATAGTGGCTCTCTTGCATAATTTCATGCTCGCCGCGCCTGCCGTTGATCTCGCCTTTGACGAAGATGATTGGCTATCCCCTGCTCCTTTGCTGTACAGGTCGACGAGTGTCGGCAGTAGCTGGGGAGTCACCTCAATAGGTCGTGGCTTTGATTGGTCCGCGAAAGAAAATGATCAAGTTGAACCCGTATCCAAACCTGAGTATCCATTAGAGGAGAAACCACCCATAATTTCGGAGGATCTTCGAAAGCGCGATGATCCTAAACCCCAAATGGCTACCCGACCATCTTTTGTCGCTCCTCCAGTCTCCGTTCGACTACTCTCCGATCATCAAATCACCTCTTCCGGCAGAGAACCATTAGCGATATCCCAATCTGCATCTACTCCCTTCACAACTAATTTAATGGATTCTCCGATCTCGGCGTCCCTGTCTTGGCCGTCATCTTGTCCATCATCTTGTCCACCATCTCGTCCACAGTCACGCTCGTCTTTGCATGCAACGACCCCTCTTCATCCGGGTGTGTCTGAAGCACACCGTCCGCCACCTTCTCGTTCCCCTACCCTGCCGCGAACAAGAAGAAGGTCTTCACAGCAGCGCGTGTCCCTCATCGCGGGACGCGTGATGATAGCGACAATAGAGCCACCTTCTCCGCCTCCTATCATGCCCCAAATTCTACATCGATCAGTAAGCACCGGAAGTCTCTTATCTTCTGTTGCGAGTACTGGTCCTCCTACTCCCTCTCCCGAAGCAGCATCATTACCTGATGGCAGGACTATATCGGACTTCTTTATTGAATATGAGATCGGCAGAGGCGCCTACGGCCTCGTAAAAAGAGCACGCGAGTACAAAACTGATGGATCGCTTGGGGTGAGATTTTACCCCCTATATTGTGACTTTACTCCCTGTGGTCTGATAATTGGACTAGCCACCACTGGTCTTGAAACAGATAATCAAGTCTCGCATTCTTGCTGACTGTTGGAAACGGCATCCACGGTTTGGCACGATACCAATAGAAATATTTGTTATGTCTGTAATATCATCAACCTCGTATCCCTTGCCCGCAGTACGACCATGGGATCCCTCACGACATCGGCCTTCAACTCAGACCAATGGGGATGCAAACCATACTTCTCCAGACCCCGATGGAAAGTGGGAAGAAGGAAGAATAGTCAAGGGACATCCGAATATCTGCCCTCTACTGGATTTCTTTGAAGACAACCACTATTATTATCTTGTCTTACCATCTTCCATGCCTGAAAAGAAGTTGGACGAACCACCGCCTCCAACAGATCTCTTCGATCTTGTCGAAGCCTATCCGCAGGGTCTTCCATCGTTTGACACTCGCAGCTACCTCGGGCAGGTTGCAGATGCCCTATGCTTCTTGCACTCTCATGGTATAGGTCGGTACTTCGTTTTACGGTGTCGTGAACTCGACGATACTCACTTGTTGTCAGTTCACAGAGACGTAAAGGACGAGAACGTTGTCCTCGGGCCAGGGGGCACATGCGTCTTGATAGATTTTGGAAGTTCGGGCCTCGTGAAGAAGCATGGATGGGACACATTTAGTGGGACGTGAGTGTTTGCTGCGCAAGCCCCCTCCAATCAGTGCACTCGCTCACCTTCATCTAATCAAGGTTGGACTATGCAGGACCTGAAATACTTCGCGGGGAGCGATATTACGGAAAGGAGCAAGATGTATGGGCGTTTGGTATTGTGGCATACGTTCTCCTCGTAGGAGAATGCCCTTTCGTTACCGCAGCTGAGGCGCAAGAAGGACTGACTTCACCGTTTGCCAACGCATCTATTGCGCTGGATGAGCGATGCGGGGATGATAAGGAGAGAGAAGGAGAAGAGGATGATGGTGGTGGAGCTCTGGGAGATGCTGCAGCCCTTGTCCGGGCTTGCTTGCAAGTAGACGTGGGTGCAAGACCTACGTTTGAGAACATCATCCAGTGCCGATTTCTGAAGGGGGGAAAGGGTTTTGGGATAGAGTCTCCCTTCGGCAACCAACAACACACATCTCCACAGCCGAGCGCATTTCCATCCCGTATCAGTTAAACGAACGCCACGAGGCAGACATTTAGTCAGACTCTCACTGATATGATCACTGGGGACCTGTCCAGACTCCAGAGACCCGGGACTGAGGGCTTGTCAATAATGCCGTAACCTTCACTAGATCACGGCATCGCTTTTTATCTCAAGCCATCAAGTTTCACCATATCAACATCGATCTGCCGCATCAGCCACCCACATCGATCTAGCGCGCAATTTGTCATCGATAGGGATGTAGCACTGATAATTTTCAATCTCTCCTTAGATGTATTGTCTAGTCATGCTGCAGATCCGTCCGCAAACGTATGAAATTAACAATGGAACCATCGAGTCAGAAGTCTGTTCAGAGTAAGTACTGCAAAAGATGACTCGGCCAGTGCGGCGCCACACGGCCGGTGCCGAGCGGAGTCACGGCGGTATATCAAATCAATCAGATCGATAAAAATTTTCCTTTGGGAAGGTATAACTATCAGTGGAATCAACAGCTCTCTCTCTTCCATACCACCACATCCCCTTACTCTCTATTTTTCTTTTTTTTCTGTACACTTAAGTGAGTCTCTTTCTTTATCCCGATCTCCCAAAAGGTCCTGGTTACTAGCGCTGCACGTCCCGATGTCCTTATCACCATCGTATGATGCCGTTTTGTAACTTTTTATCATCGGGTCTCCGATTACCATGATGGCTGGAGATCCACTTCTTTCAACCATCTTGCATCAACTTATTCACTGATCCGTCTCATCGAACAGAAATCCTTCAAAATGGGAAAGGAAAAGATTCACGTTAACGTCGTCGGTGCGTATATCATTATCTACAGCAAGTTCACTGATCTTATCCATCGCAGTCATCGGCCACGTCGATTCCGGTAAATCAACCACCACTGGTCACTTGATCTACAAGTGCGGTGGTATCGACAAGCGTACGATTGAAAAGTTCGAAAAAGAAGCTGCTGAGCTCGGAAAGGGTTCTTTTAAGTATGGTGAGCGATTCGATAATCTTAACTTGAGTAACGTAACTGATTACGTTCTGTAGCATGGGTGCTCGACAAGCTAAAGGCTGAGCGTGAACGTGGTATCACGATCGATATCGCTCTCTGGAAATTCGAGACCCCCAAGTTCATGGTTACTGTATGTACCCCTGACGACTTTCCCAGGGGCATTCACTTATGCAAATCCCAGGTCATCGACGCCCCAGGACACCGTGATTTCATCAAGAACATGATTACCGGTACTTCCCAGGCTGACTGCGCTATCCTCATCATTGCCGGTGGTACTGGTGAGTTCGAGGCTGGTATCTCCAAGGACGGTCAGACCCGTGAGCACGCGCTCTTGGCGTTCACTCTTGGTGTCCGTCAGCTTATCGTTGCCGTCAACAAGATGGACACGACTAAGGTCAGAGGCGCCAATGCAGTATCAGCAATATATGTACTAACACATGAATTCAGTGGAGCGAGGACCGTTTCAATGAAATTATTAAGGAAACCTCCACCTTCATTAAGAAGGTCGGCTACAACCCCAAGGCCGTTGCATTCGTCCCCATCTCTGGCTGGCACGGTGACAACATGTTGGAGGAGTCCCCCAAGTCAGTTGCATTTGTATTCCTCTTGTTGATCCCCCTTCTCACGCCACACACAGCATGCCATGGTACAAGGGTTGGACCAAGGAGACTAAGGGTGGTGTTGTCAAGGGCAAGACCCTCCTTGATGCCATTGATGCCATCGAACCTCCTGTTCGTCCCTCCGACAAACCCCTTCGTCTCCCCCTCCAGGATGTTTACAAGATCGGCGGTATCGGTACTGTGCCCGTCGGTCGTGTCGAGACTGGTGTCATCAAGGCTGGCATGATCGTCACCTTCGCTCCTTCGAACGTGACTACTGAAGTCAAGTCCGTTGAAATGCACCACGAACAGCTTGTTGAGGGTCTTCCCGGAGACAACGTCGGTTTCAATGTCAAGTATGAATATAAATATCATTTTTATTATAATTTTTATGCTAATATTTTTTTCAGGAACGTTTCCGTCAAGGATATTCGTCGTGGCAATGTTGCTTCTGACTCCAAGAACGACCCCGCCAAGGAGGCAGCTTCCTTCAACGCTCAGGTCATCGTCCTCAACCACCCTGGTCAGATTGGTGCTGGCTACGCTCCAGTGCTCGACTGTCACACCGCCCACATTGCCTGCAAGTTCGCTGAGTTGATCGAGAAGATCGACCGTCGGAGTGGCAAGTCCCTCGAAGCGTCGCCCAAATTCGTCAAGTCTGGTGATGCTTGTATTGTCAAGCTTGTCCCCTCGAAGCCCATGTGTGTCGAGTCCTATAATGAATACCCTCCTCTGGGTCGTTTCGCCGTCCGTGACATGAGACAGACCGTGGCTGTCGGTGTCATCAAGTCGGTCGACAAGACTGACAAGTCTGGTGGCAAGGGTACGTCCGGCTATAGTTTCTGAGAATCAATTTACTGACTAGTTTCTTAGTGACGAAGTCTGCGGAGAAGGCTTCCAAGAAGAAATAAATAGATGTAGAATTGCCGGCCTATATTCTTTCTTTCGGCTTTCTACTCTTGCCTCTCTTTCTAGTGCCACCCACACGGTATTCATACCTGTAATGTGTTTACTTCTATCACGCGCTTCTGTAGGAACAATTCACGAAGCTGGCAGCGAGGTCATGACCAGTGGCCTCGCTCGCTTGTTTGCACATGTTGGCGCTGTCTCGCATAAGAACGATTATTACTGTATCTATATTTTGACACATCTATCTGCTATGGCGATGGATCTGTTCAAGCGCACGCACGCAGCGATTCCCTGATTGTAACTCGAAGGTGTTGGACGCATGTGCATGACGAACCCGCGTTTGCATCGTGCGTTCGAAAGGCTATGTAATGCACGAGTGAAAATTACCGCAACGATTGTCGCCGAGAACGTTGTTGAAAGAACGGAAGATCCTTGCATACGATGTGAGATGGTGATCACTGATCTAGCATACATGTTCGACTTTCTCTCCTGAGTCGACTTTGGGCCCGAGGTCTCTCCCAACGGTTCTCTCAAACACCTCCATCATGAACGTAAACAGAGACCGCGTGAGGGCAGCATCCCAACGCCCCTTTGAAGACTCGTCTCTGATGAAAGCATGCTGCGCCTGCACCTCCAGAAACTACATCTGTGGTGAGTAATGAACAGCATGATAAATCATGCACCTACAGAGCAAGGTACATCGGCATCCTCAAGAGTCTTGCGGATGAGATCACGACCCTGGCGAGGGACATGCGTATCCTGGCGATACTGAGAAAAAGCACCTCCTTTATCGTGATGCCTCTACGTACCTGTTTCCCGAAAATCATCTATAAAAAGTTTAAGCATCCTACTACTGACTCGCACAATTATAACACATACCACGAGTTCACCTTTGCCTGTCATATCTCCCTTCTGAACACGCGCAAGGGAGTCATCGTTCTTGCCTTTGCCGAGGGTTGCGCTGTGGACGTCGGTCGCGAAGAAACACACTGAGGAAAGCACGCGGTGGTCAAAAGCAGCCTAGACGAATATGAGTGAGAATCACTGGAAATGTCACTCCATAGCTTACGCGAAATGCCTATGACTATGTGTTGAAAAATTCTGCGTTAAAGTGCAGCGACGGACGCACCAAGTGGCCTCCCAAGCACATCCCTGTCGCTGAACAACATTTTAACAAGGTTGACAGAGAAATGTAAAGCTCGTTGACATACCTGCGATGCGACCGTTGCAATTTGACAACGAAACCAGAAGGTCTATGGAGAGCGTAGCATCCTAGACCATGCTTAAAATGTGGAAGTCTATATCATTGGTGTCATGCAGCTGACCTCGTCGTACGCGGCGACGTCTTTCTCAATCTGATACAAAGGAGATGAAGATGAAGACCGCCAGTTCTAAAGAAGCTTACTTTGTATTTGTTTCCCCTATCGGTCCCTGATATTGATAGTTAGTGAGCGGTAAGGGTGATGACGAAGGCGAGGCAGACCTTCGGTATCGTACGGAATTGGGTCCGGTGTCTCAAACTCATGGTAGCTTGAAGGGCAAGCGACCACATATCCCTGGCTCGCGATCTGGCCAGCAAACCGTTCCACCGGCCCAGTCACTTGATAGATTTCACTGACGATCATAAACAATCGTGCGTGGGTTCACCCCGCCGGACCCAGGCCCACCTGAAGCATACCACACCTTTTGACCAAAAGACGCTGGATCAGTTCCATAAGAATGCGAGATGATAATAGCCCGCGGCTTACCAGGGAACTTTGCTTGGGGATAATTTGGGACAACAGGAGCAACTACGAAGATACGGATTGGACGTCCGTTGTCGAGTTTGCTGGGCACGTCGTGAAACGTTTTGGTGATGAGCATGGCGGTAGGGAGATATCCTCTTGGTGCGAGTACCGTTCTTGTCAGATGGCCTTGAGGCTGGGAAATCTAATCAGCGTCAACCGGAGTTGTGTGTGTGATTTTAGTAGTACCAACTTGAAAAATACCAAGCCATCAATTTAAGGCGCGTTTGAAGATTTTGAATTGGATCGTTGCTGTCGCTGTCCTGAGCTTGTTCGCCTTCATCAATCTTTCACTTTTGTATCCTGCGCAGCTCTGCAAAGGGATGCTAGACCTGGTGCTTTCAGCTCGGCACCGCTGGGAACCATATGTCATGTGCCTGGTTCAGTGCTTGACAGACGAACGTGCGACGAAAAGTGCTTCAAGGTTGAAAATGTGCTTCTTCCTCGAACCTCATCCCAGTAAGCAGCAGTCATGACGGAAGCCGGTGCACGCATCCGACTGTACGAGCCTTCCGATGACAAGCTGGCAAAGTTTAGCATAGGAAAGGCTGCAATGGAGGGTCTCGCGGCCGCTAATCGAAGTGGTACGTGTCGTTCCCAGCTTCTTCGTGATGCTAAGCTGAACAATACCGTAGCTTGTTTCCACCCAATCACGCTGAGTGTCTGGGTGGCCCTGTCATGCATCATGGTCCAATTGCTCGACTGGTGGCCTAAACCAGAGTATGGGCTGCTTGGGTATTTGCCAGCTCTTCCAGCGTTTGGATCTTGGGGGGCTGTTATGTTATACCTCATAGACTGGTACGTTGTTGTGGAATCATCTGTGGACCTTCGCAAATTCAACTTGATAGGTTCAATCGCCCGCCCTTTGAGGATGCGTCTCTTAACTTGTTGCGAAGACTGGATGTCGCGGACATTGCAAAGCATTATCAGCGGTCTTCTTCCTCAGGCTTTTTCATTCTTGAATACGACGGAAAATTCGTTGGTCTCATCGCCATTGACGCGTCCAAGGACTCTCAGTCGCAAGACACGTTGATGGACAATAACAAGTTGCCCCCTTCACTGCATACAAAGAAGAAGAAGGATATCACATCCCTGGGATCATCACCCGTGGCTACAATCCGTCATTTTTACATTGTAGAGCCATACAGGACAACAGGGATACAAGAGGACTTACTCGCACATGCTGTACAACATGCATTCAAAGCAGATCTTGCAGTTAAAGAGATCAAGGCGACCACTACTTCCCTGATACCATACACCCAAAAGTGCCTCCGCAAGGCAGGGTTCGTATTGGAAAAGCCTCTTGACAAGTTGGGGATGTATGGGTGGAAATCTGAATTAGTCGTGCTCAGGAGGACTCGTTGGGAACAAGAATCTGCCAGGACTGTGTTGTAGAGCTGATTGTAATGTAGCTTACTGCGAGTTCTAAGCTTAGTGACCTGTTATTTATGTCTTGATGTTTTCTTCCTGTGCTCCCAGAAAGAGAAGATGCCCCTACTCTCCTCCATCATCAGCAACCCAACAGGGTCAAAGCCGCATCAACCGCTGGTCATCCTCCAGTCATCTTCTGCGCAAACGTGTTTTCCTGTCTTGAGGACTCTAATCTCAATTTCCAGACCGGTCACCCAGATTTTGTTGTTCTGCTTCTTGCATCCACCATCGGGCTCAACGAACACTGATCTTGCGAATATTACTGCATTCGACTTCACTGGGCGAATACCCGGCTATAACGACGCGTGGATTGATCCTCAGGATGAGATACTTGCTTGCGTCAATTCTGGTGAGTATATGGCACGTTTGATGTACATAATGATCAAACTCGTGTAAATCCTTGTAGCACCTCCGGGAGCATTGAATGTAGTTATTGACTCAGTAGATACGTTGGCATCTGATCTCGGATCCACCCCCAAAGCCTACAGACTCATTCGGACGCTCCTGGAGCTGATCACCGCTCGTTCTGGTCTGTTTACAGTATAACCTGGCCAGTGTGCTTGCTGATCTTCCCTAAGAACCTTCCATCCTTGTTTTGCACCTCCAGCCATGTCCTCTCCTCGAGCTAATGACTCAAACTTCCCTTTCACCGACGCTTATCCATTTGATTGCACATCCTCCAGCGATGATCGCGCATCTCTCCTCAGCATATTCTACACCTCCCCCACCAGCTGGCCCAGCGGAGAAATTCTGGAGCGTCTTCATCCCCTTTTCCGAGCGTACACATGAAAGTGATCGACTAGTTTATGGCCCCGAAGGCAACGGGACGAGTGCTGGGTCGTGGAGGGGTGAGGACACTAGGGAATTTGTTGTGGAGGTCCTTGTCAGAGGTGGAAGTAGGCGCGGTGTAGAGAGGACCATTGAAGGTTGGGTAGGGGATGCTCCATGTGACTTGTACGCTCTTGAAAGCCTGAAAAGTATCTGGCACAAGAAGAAGACAGAGGAGGTAAGCAGAAACGGTGCTTTGACATGCTATATTTTACCCAACCAACCTATAGGCTCGACCGGATCCGACGCAGAATGTATCATTCAATCTGAACCTCACGCCGTCGCAAGAGAAATCGCGAGCCCAAGTGCCGTTACCGTATACACACGAAGGTAGGTTCCATCCCTCTATACTTCATGTTATTCTAATGCGAACTTCAGGCAAACCCGTTACAACAGCTGGGGCGATCCTGTACGACCCTGATTCTGCCGATGACATTGATGATGATGATCCGGATGAGGACTTGGATATATAGTAGGAATTCATACTCGTACGCCACATCCTTGGCGATGCTAAAACTGCTACTCTGATGGAAAAGTGCTTGCATGGCATCAAGAAAGATGTGAGACAGTCGGTGCCCGTTGTAATCCTATAATTTATTATCATAGACCGCGTGGTCCATGAACTACCTCTTCCCACTATGCCGCAGAGTCCACAATGGGTTGCCTAGAGAATGAAGGCCTGAGATGATCCAGACGAACTTGAGGATGTGCAACGGTACGGCGGCGGCCCGGGAAACCGCTAAGTTCTGCTGGCGAAAGTTACGTTACGTACATACTACAAATGTATGAGATGTGCTCGTGATCCGGGTCGCCGCGTACATGAGACCTTGAGATCCCGACTCGCAGTTTGTTTCCTTCATGTTCGCTGCAGCCCTACGCACAAGAGTACCACCTACGATGCGCAACGTCTCGACTCATAGCGGTAGGGGCCTCTCTGCGGTGTTGCAGAAGAACCCCGATGACGTGGTCATTACTTTTGCAAAGCGTACAGCGATGGGGAGGAACAGAAAGGGACAATTGAAGGATGTGCCAGTGGATGAGATGATGCAAGCTTTGTTCAAGGTCGACAGCATTCGTGTGCTAATAGCAATAGTGACTAAAGCCCTTTTAGGCGACCTTTGAAACGACGAAGCTTGACCCCGCGAAACTCGAAGATATTTGCGTCGGTGAGTCGGCAGCAGATACTGCATAGGTGTTTCTGCAATAAACTTTCTTCTGCAGGGACATGTCATCCCCCTTCCCCAATGTACTCCTCGCGAGCTGCCGCTCTGGCGTCTGGCGTTCCTCAGGACGTTCCCATTTCCACAGTGAACAGACTATGTTCATCAGGCCTTATGGCCATCCGAAATATCGCTCACGCTATCCAATCGGGCGAAATTTCCATGGGAATGGCAGTTGGAGTGGAGAACATGACACTAAAGTAAGTCTCCAACACCCTGCGGGACAGAGGTTAATCATCCCGCAGCCCTCGGCCTACACCTACTATAGCTGAATCTGTGGACAAATATCCCAAGGCTCATGACTGCATCCAAGTACGTCGTGGATGTATTCTATCGACTGAATCCTGACGTATTTGTAGCCTATGGGTTGGACGTCTGAAATGGTTGCTCAAACTTACAAGATCTCGCGACAGAAGCAAGATGAATATGCCCTTATATCCCATACCCGCGCAACCAAGGTATGTGTATTTAAACTATTTCCGTATCTCACCTTAGCCAGGAACGCAGGCAATGTCCAATGGCATCTTCTCTGAGGAGATCCTCCCAATTGAAATACGCGGAACTGTGATATCAGTAGACGACACAGTTCGGCCTGGAGTAACGATGGAGATGCTGTCTGGGCTAAAGCCTGTGTTCCAAGATTGGGGTGAGGCAGCTACCACCGCTGGGAACGCCAGTGGCATTGGAGATGGTGCCGCGCTTTGCATTCTCACGACACGAGAACGTGCAGAGAAGGAGGGCATGGAAATTATCGGAAAATGGGTTGGAAGTGCAGTTGTTGGTCTGTACTCGTTGCTTTTGCGTTAATCTGTGCTGAACTATGTAGGTGTCGAGCCCCGTTACATGGGCATTGGCCCCATCGCCGCTATTCCCAAGGTCCTCACACAAGTTGGTCTCACCAAGGATGATATCGACGTCTATGAGGTGAGCACTGCAGCCTCATGTCCTTTTCATTCTAACGCTTTTGATGTAGATTAATGAAGCATTCGCTTCGCAATTTGCTTACTGTGTCGAAGAACTCGGCATCTCCATGGACAAAATTAATCCTAAGTAAGTCGTTACAGCTGGAGTGATTCAGTTCTGATTTGCCGACAGTGGTGGGGCAATAGCCGTGACGCACCCTTTGGGAATGAGTGAGTCTATGACATGTCGTGTTGACGCCTTATTGAAAATCATCGTGCGATCGCTAGCTGGCGTTCGTCAAGTTGTTACCGGTCTCGCGGAACTTCGCCGGAAAGACAAAAGGTTGTTGTGCACAAGTATGTGCGTCGGCAGTGGGATGGGTGCAGCAGGCATTTTCGTCAACGAGGCAAGACCACTTCTCGAAGCGAAGTTGTAACTTCCGGAATTTATATTGGAGCAAGGTATAGATTTATTTTTGATCATAACTGCTCTATGTCGCGAAATGTATACCTTGAACTCATTTGGCGGCTGCCAGTGCACCATCGACGATTTCAGTCATTCTTACAACCGCCTCTTCTTCCAGAGTCCGACCGACAAGTTGTAAACAGACAGGGGCGTTGTTGAATGTTTCCGGGTCGTCTGAATCAATTGTCATCAGCATCAGAAATGAGAAGTCGTCCAAGGGGTGGCAGACTACTCACACATTTCATAAACACCTTTATCGAAGTCGTCATAGAAACTCTGACGAGGTTTCTTCGCATCGAGACTAGGGTTGACAGTGGTCACAGGGAAAATTGCAGCGGGATAGTCAAGCGCATTCCAAACCGTGGTGTAGTTGGTGTACCTGGATATTGTTTTCATTGATACTTCAAGGCTCTCGCACACAAATGCACTGACCTGTTGTTTCCATGGGGAGGTGCCGCGTATGGTGCGGCTGGACAGATGATAGCGTCGACAGGTCGTCCTGTACCGGTCTTGGACGCTGTTGCTTCCCAGTGGTCCAGATATTCTTTCCGCAGATCTATGCGCGTCTTTTGCACTTGCCAGAGCTGATATGCGGTGATGCCGCCCTTTTTCGGACGGAAAGGTGCTGACACAGCCTCTGAATTTTCCAACTCCATTGATGCAATTATTGGTTCCCCCGTGGCAGAAGTCGTGATCATGAAATCTTCGGCAGAAGCAGCGTTCCAGATGTCGCGCTGCATCATGTCGCCAGGTCAATGGGCAGCATATTAGGGACACGACTCCTTACAGTAACATCTCCAAGCATCCTATGCCTAATGGGTTTCCAATCAACAACTACCATCAAATGAGCATAGAACTCGGGAAATAAGTTAGACGAGAAAAACCTTTGTGTCCCGCCTTCTCCAGAGCCGCTTTCGTGACTTCCAGGGATCTCCTGATAGGTGGGTGGGGAACAACGACGCCGTCATCCCACATGATTGCAAAGCATAGATCCTTGCCAGAACCATGGTCTGCGAGATTATACTCATCCTCGTCCCATTTCTTCCGAACGGCAAGAGGGTCTTTGAGCCATGGTTTAGCACTGGTGACAGCTTTCGTGAAGGCTTTGAGCCCGCTGATGGTACTTGTCATAGGACCGAACACGGAAGGGATAGAGTCTTGTCCTTCGAGCGAGTTAAGAGCACCAGCGTACGGTATACGCCCGTATGATGGTCTCAAGCCATACAAACCACAGAATGCGGCGGGAATACGAACAGAGCTGTCAGAAGGGCATCAGAAAGCTGCCACCAATGGTTCCGGATACTTTCCGTACCCCCCGATATCAGAACCGACTCCCAAAGGGCTACCTTGCATGGCAATCAAAGCACCCTCTCCACCTGAAGAGCCTCCTGAGGTCAGAGAGCGATTGTAGGGGTTAGTCGTCCGGCCGAAGACATTGTTGAAGGATTCTGGCCACTTAATGTATTTTTAGTCCTGACCAGCATTCATCTCGAGAGTGCGCTCACCATGAGTGTTTGTGGAATATTGGTACGGACGAATGGCACGGCTCCGCACTCGATTAGAATATCGACTAGCACTGCGTTTTTCTCCGCATACTTCCCGATCCACGAGACATAACCTAAGACCAGTGAATCTCACAATTCGTCTTCGTCAGGTCTAGAACTTATATACTAACCCATTGTAGTTTCTAGTCCCTTGATGCATAATTGGTCCTTCAGAGAGATTGGCAGCCCATGGAGGGGGCCAACGACCTTGCCTGTCTTTTTGAGGTGATCATCGAGTTCGGCTGCTCGGGCCAATGCGCGATCGACAAATATTTCTGTCAAGCAATTAACCTCGGTGGCAGGTTAATACGACCTCATCAAGTAATTGCCTACGGAATTTGGCTCACTAGCTGATGGGCGACAATGGCCCTCTTGTAGAACGCGGTGGTCACGGCTACAGCTGTCCATTCGCCGCTCGCAAGTTTCTCCAACAAAGCATCGACCGAAGTGTTGGTTATCTCAATTTCTCGTGCATTCAGAAGGCCACACGTCTCTGGGAAGCCAGTCACATCCAGAGTAGAGTCGGGAGGCGGAGACACAAGCCAATCTTGTGGAATGGATTTCTGCTGCCTTTGCTTCTTCTCTGCGGCGAGATCTGTCCAATGCATGTTGGTGGGGGTAGGATTTGATGAGAACTCAATGAAACTCAAGCCTAAAAGAATGTTTCACAAGAGAGATAAGACAAAGTAGCGGATATAAGGCTCTCCGCGACTTATATTAATAACGAGATAAGACAGGATAGAGGAATGCTGATCCCTCGGAGGACTTCCTTCACGAAGCTTGACGATATGGCGGTTCACGGTGAGAGGCTGCGGCAAACACCGAACGTCCCAGTCAGAAGCTTTGGGTCACGAGTCGCTGTTAGACCCTTATAACTATCAGAGGAATGCTGATAAACCCAACATCGACACCCAGCAGTGTGCGTGGAAGAATGAATTTCGGTCACATGGATTCAATTACGATATGGAAAATGAAATAGTGTAACATAGTTGACTTCCGGTCTAGCGCGAAAATCGTCAGCTTAAAACTGGAAGCAATGGGAGAAAAAGAGAGGGATGATCAGAAAAGTCATTCATGTCAGTGAGACACGTCCGCCGTGTTACAGGCTCGCATGCATCAAGTCGACTAAGAGGTGCCAGTAGTGGTTGAATTACAACACTCGTCATGTAAGGTCCAGGTTTTATGGAAGAGCAGGAAGAATGGGTGGAATAAGACTCGAAAAAACACTCACCCAAATAATCCGAGGGCTTTCGGGGCCTCCCCGTGTGGTTGTTGCTTGAGGACGTTGCAAAATTGCAAGAAAAATCAGGGCAGTTTATGAAGTGCCGTTTTAGGCGGCGCTTCAAACGCTTTCGGCAAGCAGATCATACCCAACAGTGCTGCTCGACAGCACATACAGCGTCAAAGGCTACGTTTCATCAAGGTTAGTCCCAATTTCATGTAGTCGATGTGCCCACGGAGCCTGTTTGCACGGTGTGGCAAAGGGGCAGGAGCAGCCATGATGCTGAGATGGATGACGGTTCTGGCACTCGGATGATGACAGTGTCTTATCTATCCGTCTTTGCAGACATTCCCCCATCCTCAAGATGTCCACTCAAATCAGCAAAAAGCGCAAGTTCGTAGCTGACGGTGTCTTCCGCGCCGAACTCAACGAATTCTTCACTCGCGAACTCGCCGAGGAGGGTTACTCCGGATGTGATGTGCGTGTGACCCACGCCCGCACCGAGGTACGCTAGTGCAAGTCAAACAGCTTTGTCACCTTGCGAAATCTATTGTTTTCAGATTATTATCCGTGCTACACACACCCAAGAGGTCCTTGGAGAGAAAGGCCGCCGCATCAGGGAGTTGACTTCCCTCGTCCAGAAGCGTTTCAAGTTCCCCGAAAACTCCCTTGAGCTTTACGCCGAGAAAGTGCAATACCGTGGTCTTTCTGCCATTGCTCAATGTGAGAGTTTGAGATACAAGCTCCTTGGTGGTCTTGCTGTCCGCAGGTCCGTGCTGCCACCATCATATCTGAGCTATTACTGATCAAGTGTCCAGGGCATGCTACGGTGTCCTCCGCTTCGTCATGGAGTCTGGTGCAAAGGGTTGCGAGGTGGTTGTTTCCGGCAAGCTTCGTGCCGCTCGTGCCAAGTCGATGAAGTTTACCGATGGGTTCATGATCCACTCCGGTCAGCCCTCGCGGGACTTCGTTGATTATGCTGTAAGACACGTCCTGCTCAGGCAGGGTGTCCTTGGTATCAAGGTTAAAATGTAAGCTGATCGGTATGTTCATGACATCGATGCTTAACTCGCCGCAGCATGAAAGGATATGATCCCGAAGGCCAGCTCGGTCCTCGCAAGCCCCTTCCTGACTCCGTCCAAATTCTCGAACCCCCTCTTGACAAGATGGTCTCGGAACCCTCATCAGAGTCGAGGGAACCTGTTATCGTTTCTGCTGCCCCCCCTGCTGCAGAGGAGCCTGCTGCGTATGCACCCGAACCAGCTTTCCAACAGGAGGCGTACGGCGAGCAGCCTGCATTCTGATCTCTTTCGTTTTACTTCTTCCTAGTCTCCACAAAATATGTACTTGCTACACCCTTGCAACGCGTTAGGATTTGCATCACTGGCATTTGTGTTAGATATGTTTTGATCAACGAGTATACTGCTACCCTAGGACTTGGGCCACTACTTCCACCCTGTTCGGAACACCAGTAGGTAGTAATGATAGTAGGCATTCCCCATCTGTGAACGCGAACAACAGATACATAGGGATCCGCTTGACTGCAGGGATGAGTCCTGAAGTCCTGTGTCAATGACCTCAATCAGGAGTCAAGGAGTGAACGGGAGCAGACAGGTAGCTAACAGGATTCAGCCGACTTCATGCTCGACAATGCTCAGATATTGATACAGCAATGAGAGTAAACGACGATGAGTGTACATCTTGATGGAGGGTGAAAAGGAAAATAGTGTCTATGTCCGTGTCTTTAAACGCTAATGAACTTGGAGACGACATTATTTCGTAGCAAGAACGTGGAATTTAGCCAGTGAAACAACAACAGGGATGGCAAAAAATGCATATGCTACCCAAATCACTGCCAGATATTGTTAACCTTGAAATTTGGATAAATCAAGGTTCACTCACTCGTGAATGCATTGCCAGTACTGGCGATCAGCTGGGGACCATTGCTTCCCTGACCTTGGATACTTTGGTTAAAGTCATCGGCGGCCTTCCCAAACCACATGAAAATGATGAGAGTAGATGCGAGACCTAAGGACGGGATCAATACCAGCCACATGTACTTCGAGCCAGATGCCTACCAATCAAGAAAGCAAAGATACCAATCCAAGCGGAAACGCGCTGAACCATGGGCTTTTCCCATACAGCTCCAGCCTTACCCATGAGGTGACGGAATGATATCGCCGTGTACATGACGAAGAAGATCACGGAGAATAGAAGGGCAATTGCAATAAAGACTGGTGCACCTTCCGGTGGGGCGGATATCACAGAGCTAGGGGTGTTGGATGTAAACACGGAAGTGTCTTCGGTCCTTCATGAGCTCGACTGATCTTGGAGTGAGGGGAGTGACTTACTGTAGACAGGAGACAATGAAGATTGAGTACATGTGAGACCAGCTTGGTTATTTGGTCGAGAACACGAGCCCAGA
Organism: Rhizopogon salebrosus TDB-379; assembly: GCA_029603245.1. NCBI lineage: Eukaryota > Fungi > Basidiomycota > Agaricomycetes > Boletales > Rhizopogonaceae > Rhizopogon > Rhizopogon salebrosus. Next base: position 22,587 of record MU836978.1, on the reverse strand, counting down.
GGTCCGAGGAAAATGCTTGGGCCATCCACTGCTTGGGTGGAACCGGGTTGTGTCAACGCAGAGGAAGGCATAACTGTAAGCAATGCGACCTGGCTATGCAGCATAACAGTCGGAGCAAGATATGCAAACAGCGAGAGTAGGAGTGCTGTTAACATGAGCACAGGGGTGAAGTACAGGATGGTTCCTTTTGAAAGATCGGCCAGCATGGTTAAACTAACTCGTTAAAGGATTGAGGAAATACGAGAGAGACAAAAAGAATGTACGAGAGCCTGCTCGGTCGTTAGTGAACGTCGGGTTACTGAGCACGATAGAAAACCGCTGAATCTATGAAGGAGGGGAAATTGAGTACTTTGCCATTGTTGGGAGATTGACCTTATGTACTGTGGCAGGTATTACGTGTCGGCTGGAAGACAATGAGGAAGAACAAAGAGAGTCGTAGCTTGCAACGCAGTGACAATTATATATTGCAACGTCTTGTTACTCTTTTAGGCATTGGATGGGTACATTTTTCGTAAGTTCGAGACCGTCGCTATTGTGATGAGGGTCACTGCAGACAACTCGACGGCCTCGACCAGCAGACATGTCGCGGAAATGGAAAAACAACATTCTATGTCCGTCGTCGTCGGGAGGTATTGTCAATTTGAAGTTTAAGCGCCAGCCAGTGCGACAAGCACCCGCAAACAGATCACGGTCCGCCAAATTTGAGGTGAATTATCTTTGCAATTGCACGCTGTTCAGCAAGTCTTGCGATGGAAATTGAATCCAAGGTCGTCCTGCCAAGGGAGCTTCATGATCTCTCCTCTTTCATTGAAGAAAAGCCCGAATCGTTGGCGGCTGCCACTGCTGAGCTGCAAGCCATAGCCCTTCGCGCAACCAAATTCATATTTGACCTTGGTAGACTCGATTCCAAATTTATATACTATCGTGCTGAGCAGTTCCATAGCTTTGCAGTCGGAACCCGCCTCGATACCTCATATCGAGGACCTTTTGTCTTCCCTCAGACAGTCTCAAGCTCCTCGGACGAGATCACAAACGCGTGCTAATGCCAAACGGAAAAGGAGCCCGAGCCCTACCCCGGAAGCCCGGAGGCAGGCCACCATCAAAGGCACACCCTTACCCTCACTTTTCATCGAGGGCATGAATGAAGATCAAATTTGGCAGCAGTTGGACCTCAGGGCTGGACCTCTTTGCAGCAATCTTCAGCTGTTAGAGGGTGAGACTGCAGACGACGTAGGTTTGTCGGAAGAGATGGACGGGTTGGATGACGAGGAAGAGGGGATGTCAGAACTAAGCGAGGATTTTGAAGCTATCGAAGATAGCGATGGTTCTGAAGAAGAAGAAGCCGCTGGGTTCGAAGAAGTTACAGACCTTCGCGAGGAGTCTGAAGGTGATGAGGACGAGTCAGATTATCTATCTCTTCCCGACATCGTCGATGCAAAACGCTCGTCAAAACGTGCAGCCGTGAAGACGCGGAGTTCGGAGCTTGACGACGATTTTTTCAGCCTTGATGCATTCAATCGTGAAACGGAAGAGGCTGAAGCAGCAGGCGTTTCTCGTGGCCGACTTGGGGGAGATTCTGAGGAAGATGAGTCCGACTACGAAGACGGTAGTATTGATCTCTTTAAACCAGTAGATGATGTCGAGAACCCTGATGAGGATGCTTCGGAAGATGGCGCAGGTATGCGGTGTTATATTATTTTGTCATTCATGGCTCAGACCGTGTGTAGAGCCGTCCTACAGAGATTTCTTCGATCCTCCAAAAGGCTCCAAGTCGATAGCTACCACGCACACTTCTTCCTCGAAATCGAAAGTGCGCTTCAACGATCAGGTTAGAGTGAAAAACATCAAACCTAAAGGCAAGGGCCTACCTTTGTCTGGTTTGATGGAGGACATCGATTTCGACGACGAAAATGGTCTCCAGATGGGTTTTGAAGATCTGGACGACGCGATGATAGAATCCGAAGCTGAACAGTCATCAGTAGATGAAGATGGAGAGGACGAAGAAGGTCGCGCTACCATTGAAAGACTGAAGGATGACTTATTTGCAGAGGACGAAGAATTAGACTCAAGTAAGACCGATCACGTTTATTTTGATGCATCTTTCATAACCTGGTTACAGATATGACCACTTATGAAAAACGGATGGCAGCTCTGCAAGCACAGATTAAGGAGCTTGAGGCGGAGAACATCGCTAAGAAAGACTGGGTTCTGATGGGAGAGGCTACTTCAAAATCTCGACCTCAAGATTCCTTACTGCAAGAAGATCTGGAATTTGAACGATCGATGAAAGCGGTGCCTGTCATCACCGAAGCAGTCGTCCAAGGACTCGAGGAGCGAATAAAAGCTCGCATAAAAGACGGCCGATTCGACGACGTTGCGCGGATCCGCCCTGTCGACGATAAGCCTTTCCTCCCATCGCGATTCTTTGAGTTACAGGATACCAAGTCTTCTCAGTCACTTGCTCAGATCTACGAAGGAGAGTATGTCGCTACACAGAACGGTGGTACGAGTGGTGACGACAGAGATGGTCGGTTAAAGAAGGAGCACGACGAAATCACAAAACTCTGGGATGGCATATGCAGCAAACTGGATGCACTTTGCAACGCGCACTACACTCCAAAAGCGGTACGTGTTTTCGCTATATGCATGTGGAAATATCACTAACGTATCAGCAGCCGAAAGCGAGCATATCGACTGTCTCCAATATTTCTGCAGCTACGTTGGAATCGACCCTCCCTACCAGCAAATCCACATCTTCTATGCTTGCTCCAGAAGAGATTTTCAAAACAGCATCTTCTGATCCTCGTGCTCGTAGTGAGCTTACACCAACGGAAAAGCGGTCATTGCGCGCAAAGGAGAGAAAGGCGAGGAGCAAGACGCGGGACACTCTCAAGAGCGTCGACGAGTATGCCAAGATGAAAGGCATAAAAAAGCAAAAGGACGCAGCTCTGAAGAATGTAGTAAAGTCAGGTAAAGGCGTCACGGTAGTTGGCAAGAAGGCCAGTGACGTGTTAAATCGCAAAAGCGCCAA
>MU836978.1:0-10828 GCA_029603245.1 Rhizopogon salebrosus TDB-379 | reverse complement strand
CCCCATGGAAACCCCCCCGTAATCCGGCGCTACGCTGACTAAACCAACTCGCCGTTACCACTGGCACAGGGCCCCGACTCCCAGGCGTAGAATATTGCCTTGCAGTTTCTTTCCCTCGATCGTGCACCATCCCCGCTCCTCGTAGTCGTCGTCTTTGAACGATGTATCTACTCTCTCTTCTCCTCGCATTGGCTTTGCCCTTACTCTCACTCGCGCAGGTCCGTACTTACTTTTCGTTTGCCGTGCCAAGCTGACACCCCGTTTCAGTCATCACAGAGTGTCCAACTTTCCACGTCTACAATCGTGCAAGAGACCCTTGGTTCCAATCGACAAACTAGCACAATTACACAAGTCACAGTGTTCACAATCACTCCCTCCGCAACAATGACCTCCACAAACTCTGCCTCTGGAAACTCCTCCTCAGGAGGAAATTCCACTAGTTCAGGAAATGGGACTACCACATCATCAATTGTCTCCAGCAATCTCCCTACTGCAGCCTCTACTGTTGCCGGTGGCGACGGCGGTGCAAACGGTGCCCCCAGCCCTGGAGCTTCAGGAGCGGGTGGGATATACGGCCCACCAGATGGCTATATCGCAGGCGCAGAAGCCTTGCGTAGTGCAAACATTCTTGGGGCAGTTGGTTTGATTGTTGCAGGGGCATTTACTCTGGTTTAAGATAGCGTTTTCAAAATGGACTTGGGGGGCACGTTCGTATGTTTATAGACCGCATGACTCTGGCAGTTGCCACATATATATGCCTACGATATCCTGTTTAGCCCCCTTCTCTTGGACATGGACAGACTGGCTAGCGTTCAGGATACATTAATGGACTTGTAACTTCGCATATATCCTGCATTTTTGTCCCATGCAGCCGCTCATTGACATTATCCTAGACCAGTTTGGGGACAAGCGCAGTAATCAATTTTCTCACCAATCGGACAATCTTTTGGGTTTCCCGGGTTTGAGTTCCCGGCATGCCATTTTAACGAACTTATAGGTCCGAGCTGCACCGCTGAGGAGTTTCGTTAGAGGTTTAGAGAAACGAGCTCGACGTGATTAGCCGCTTTACGTGTTTTGGTTCGGAGTTGTCAATTCAAGTCACTCGGGTCACATGTACCTGCAGCTGGTAACTCGTATGACCTTGATAAACAAGGTAATTCGTAGTGTGCGTTGGCCAACTGTCACTTCCTCAGCCTACCTATTTCAAAACGTAGATCGCAAGCTGAGTAGCGTGACACGAATGTCTAACACAGAGCCCGCTGCAAAGAAGCAGAAAATGGATGTCAAGGTTCGCCCGGTTATTCACAGCATGTGTTTTCATCACCAGGACCTGGATAGACCATAGGCACTCATAACGGTACCTTCCATTGCGATGAAGCATTGGCAGTCTTTCTTCTACGCCGGACAGCCACCTACAAAGATGCAAGTGAGTACTTCAAGGTCTTTCATGGCGTTCACCCTTTACTGGTGATTATCAAGATGTAAAACGCAGTAGGGATCCAGCTGTCCTCGATACCTGCGACATAGTGGTCGATGTCGGGGCTATATACGATGAGAGCAAGCAACGATTTGATCACCATCAGCGTGGCTTTACGGAGGTGTTCGGTCATGGCTTTAGCACGAAACTTTCATCTGCAGGTCTTATTTACAAGTATGGAAGAGCTTTGAATTCCTCTAGAGGTCACTAACAGTTCCCTGAAGGCATTTTGGAAAGGAGATCGTCGCAAGCACGGCACGACTGGATCACAGTGACGGGAAAGTTGAGATATTATGGTTGAAGATGTACAAGGTATGCAGTCACCCACGGGGATTTGTGTCTTTCTCATCGATTGCAGGAATTCATCGAGGCCATAGATGCGATTGACAATGGGATCTCTCTATACACTTCACAAGAAGAACCGAAATATCGCAATCGGACTGATCTATCGAGTAGAGTGGGATGGCTCAATCCTCGCTGGAACGAGTCCACGGAGTTTCAGAAAGTAGATGTACGTGCCATGTCTCCTGTCGTGTCACATCTCACTGGACCCTCCAGGGTCTGTTTGCGAAAGCTTCCCAGTTGACTGGGGAAGAATTCCTTGGCAGGCTTGATTATTATGCTAATGCATGGTTGCCTGCGCGCGACTTGGTATTGGATGGGCTTTCATCGCGCCAGAATGTCGACGCTAGTGGGAAGATCATAATATTTGAGCAATTTGCTCCATGGAAGGTTATATTAGTGTCGATCAAGCCGTTTCACTGGATTCTGACGCATTTGGCAGGAACATTTGTTTGAACTTGAGGCCGACCAGGGTATCTCCGGCGATGAACTTCCATTCTATGTAATATACCCTGACGAAACCGGTGGTAGCTGGCGCATCCAGGCAGTCCCTGTCTCCCCTGAGAGCTTTGACAGTCGAAAGGCTCTTCCCGAGATGTGGAGAGGCGTGCGTGATGATGAGCTAACTAAAATAACCGGTGTAGATGGGTGCATATTCGTCCACGCATCAGGGTTCATAGGAGGTAAGCGAAGTAAGATTGGTGCAGTTGTGTTGGAGCTGATTTCTGAGGTATTCAGGGAATAGGACGAAAGAAGGCGCTTTAAACCTAGCAAAATTAGCACTCGAGATGTAATCGGGATCTCGCTTTCAAAGAATCTTCATCTCGGTAGCCAATATTTATGTGCCCCGCGAATTGCCGTCATGCACCGTCGGCAGTCTGAATATCCTTGTTCCTTAATGAAAAAGTGACACCCGTTTGCACGGCGCGTGACTCGTATATGTATAAAAAAATAGTTGCTGACGATGAGCATCAAATTGCCATCTAGTGAGCATTCAGCATTGCCTTTCTGTCCATCTTACAGTCAACTTGCTGCAGACACGTGTTTTGATCTACAGCCCAGGTGCAACACGTGCAGTATAACTCATCTGACAGGACTTCCCCTCGTGTTCTTCGCGTGTCTCACAGCTGCATGGAGAGCACGAATGGAACGCGTGCAAACATCTAGGATGGTTACTATAGTGTGATCTGCCCTTCTCACTTCCAACCGTGTATTGCTATTCGTGAGCTTTTGACCCTCTTTGGTTTCTTTTGACACCATTCAACGATGCCTTACATCAAAGCGCATTATCACCCATTCCTTTTCGTCCTCATCACTATGTGCGCTATGGCTGAGCTGGGTCTCACTGCCTACCTTATCAGTGTTGGAAACGAGAGTCATAGCTGGCCTAGTGCTCGCTATCATTCACTGTCGGCCTGTTTTCCTGCTTCAAAGGAAGTCCTGCTAACATGTGATTCATCTAGCTTAATACTATTCGAGTTCAATGCCGTGTGGACCACGCTATTTGGAGTAGCATATATGCTATGGATCGTCGATGGCGCTGTGCATCTTCTTGCCAGCATAGCAAGTTCCATCATTTGGCTTGCTCTCACTTCAGCACTTTGGGTAGGAGGACTCTCAATAAATATCACCAACAATTTAACCCCAGTGGATAGGGCGCCGCAGCTGGCATAATGCACGGCACGCGGTCTGGGGGTGACTGTAATTGGACACCCAGTAGCTCTGGGTTCGTCGACGGAGTCTTGTCATGCGATCAGCCACAGGATCTGAGTGTAGCCAGGTGTCGAGAAACACTGACGGTCGAAGCTGTTGGTTGGGTCCTGTTCGGGCTTTGCGTCCTCACGCTCCTTGCCACATGTCTGTGGGTGCGAACGAGCAAGCGGAGTTATGTGAGTGATTCTCGCAGGTTGGTATAAGCCGACACGTGCAAGTTGATGATTGGTGTTCATACCTTGTCAGAACTCGAGCTTTTATGTTTAGGGGAGTACTGGTAGAGCAAGAGATTCTGTGGAATGTAACATGGTGTGCAGTGTGGTTTGACTCGAGCTGTCGAGCTCTTCGGTGACGATGTGAAACCGCTCCATCTTGAATCGGGTTGCAGGTGTTCATGCGTACCTGACCTAGCGGGAATAATATATGTAGATTTCGAGTGTAAGGCGGTAACCAGCAGCAGCCGTTTCGGGTTCGTTTACTTCGAGAGTCATGAACATAGCACCCCCTGTCTATAGGTTTCTGCTACATTACATTGCACTGATGTTCAACTGGAATATTCATTGTATGCCGTAAGTAGATTGAATTGCAGACCGAGGCTGAATGTGCCAATTCAAGCCTTCAAAAGCACCGCCGCACAACTTGAAATATCTCGTAGATAAGTTCAGGCTGCCCGTTAGAGTCTGAAAGTACCAATTTCTATCGCAGTAGTTAATCTCAGTTTCTGATGCGCTTGGTTCCAAGGCCAGTTGCTGGTGGACTGCCCGCAGAGAGCTATCCACCTCAGGTTTCACCACTACTGACACCCAATGGCACTTTCGAGACTCTGCAAACCTTCTCGCCACCTCGTTTACGAGCCGTCCACAAACCCCTCTCCTAGGTCCTTCACCACCACCTGTTGAGGCAGAGCCATGTCACCAAATGAGTACAGTGCACACACGACAAGATCTAGAGCAAGACAACAGAGATGCCGAACGAGAACTGCAGCGCTATGAAGAAGGGATTCTTGGCGTCATAGCAGAACATACAGCAGATATTGTTCATTTTTGGGAGGTACGAGACTGCTGTCGATAAAATATTTGTTGATCTACTAATAACTCATTTAACCAGCAAAAAGGACGATTGTTCCCTCTTCTTTTCCGTGTTGCTATGGATGTCCTTCCCGCGCAAGCATCATCTGTCCCTTCCGAGCGCGTCTTCTCATCCAACAAGGAGCCTGTCGTGCCAGTCTTTCACCACCAGTCCTTGAAGTCCTTCGAGGGCCGCCCGTCAAGTCCTCAAATCTTCTTACAAACAAGACCGACTAAATTTTACAGAAGACTTGGTCGCTGATGAAGTAAATTACAACATTTCGGGACGGGTGTCGATGAACTCGTGGCAGCCGGTAATCTAGACGAACTTGCTCAAATTTTAATTACTTGCAGACGAGGACGAGGATTAGCGCCATAACGATCGATTAATCCACGTGTTCTAATCGGTTGGGCTTAGTAACTTCGCGAAGTCGAGTGGACCCGTTTTACCCCGACTGGCTTCGCTACTTCGAAGTCTTTCGAAGTAAATAGGTGGAATTTCCCCTTGCGACTCGCTTCAGTTCACCTCGCGGCAGCACTAACTCGGGTACACGTAATAGGAGGTCTTGCGGAAGAACGATTTGATTGGCTGCCTAAATTCAGTGTGGAGCCATGATTATGTCAGCTGAAATTCTTATCAGATAAGAAATTCTGTGATTTTGTACACACATCGACCACACATGTCTAGCCACCGTCCCCGACAATCTGGACGCAGTCCTATCCGCATCTCAATCCAAACGCGCAGCTATACGGAGCCACATATCGACTCTACTTCCCAAAATCCAAGACTGCATGACGAGGAACTTGTGGAGAGGGACCAGGCTATCCCTCCGACGAGGGCATTCATTATCAGGTCGCTGGCTCTCCTATGCGCATGTTCTCTCAGCGTAGGTAGTCACTAGTACGGGTTTCATACAATTTTCTCCTCAACTTTCCCTAATATCTATCATTTGTCTCGTTCCACAGTGCATCATACACACTCGGACCACTGAAGTCGCGTCTCACACGAGAGATGAAAACATCCAACACGGAATTCAGCCTGCTGATTTCTGCGTTTAGTTTAAATAGCACATGGACGCCTCTAGTTGGCGGCATGATGGCGAGTAAACTTGGCACGACGCTTACCAGTATCGTTGCCACTGGTGTTATATTTTCTGGTAAATAACATTTGTTCCTCCCCTGCGCTTTCTCATTCCCTTCTAGGCCAGGTTTTACTACTTATCGGTGAAATCAGAGAAGACGTTCGTTTGATGGTATTTGGCCTATTCGTGTTCGGATTTGGAGTTAGTCCACTCGCAGTCGTGCAAGAGTCGATCATCGTGCGATTTTTCAGATCACACGGGCTCGGTGTTTCGATGGCTCTGGGCCTTGTAGCTGGCAAATTTGCGTCATTTATTTCAGCGCGAACCTCTCTCCCTCTTGCGGAGCGTTTTGGCCGTCATGCACCGTTTTATGCATCCACATTCCTTGCTGCTCTTTCCCTTTTGATCAACCTGCTCTATATGTCATCCTCAAAGTGGCTTGTACGAGGATCTGGCACTGTCTTAGAGGCTTCCGAAATTAGACGTGAGGCGAGGCGCCGCTCGCTGTATGACGTTTCTGAGGCTGAGGCGCTGGAGAAAGTTGCCAGAAAGCACCGCATCAGGTTCAATGACATTCCCAAGCTTGGGGATACCTTCTGGGCGTACGTAACAAGACTAGACCTTACAAGCCTTGCTGAACTTTTATAGTTACATAGGGCTGAATGTTCTTTGTGGCACTGTGTGGGCTCCTTTCACGCATTTGGCAGCGTGAGTTTGTGGACTAGGATGTTTATTGTGACTGATGGCTTTCACTACTTACAGCAACATCTTTGAAAGGAGATATGGGTTGACGGAGGACGCTGCCAGCACGCAAGCCTCCTACCTTCTCATTGGGAGCGTAGTATTGTATCCTGTCGTACGCACATTTTGCCTCGCTAAAGGATCCCCACCAACAATAATTTAGACCGGATTCATGATAGACAGGATGAAGCATCCACAAGCTATACTTCGCATGTTCATGCTGTCATCCGTATTGACAATGCTTGGATATGCATGGCTTGTTCTTCCACCAGCGTGGACGCGAACGCCATCACCCGCAGTTGCTGCCTTCGCGACTGGCATTGGCTTCTCTCCTCGTGAGTTAGCACCGCTATACTTGACCGTCATTCACGGTGTACATGATTCAGTGCTGCTTGTGATCTTGGTTCCTCAGCTGGTACCGCTCAAGTTTGTATCGACCACTCTGGGCGTCCACAAAAGCGTAATTTACTGTTATAATTCGGTTTGTTTCTCCCTGACTTTGACGTTTCAGATGGAACAAACGGGCGCGACGATTTTTCAAACTATAGCGGGCCTTGTTTTGGATGGCAAAGGATCACGAGCGTCACAAGGCGAAGCGTCCACGACTCAGCAGTTATTGAATGTATTTTTGGTTTTTAACGTCCTGCAACTGATCGGCATCGTCAGTCTATCGCATCTCGATCGCCGACGGAGGGAGGCAGCGGACACTCTTCAGAGCGCCGTCGATGACCAAGAAGAGGCTGAACATGAATCAGAAGAAGAGTCGACATTCACTGGAGGAGAAGGAGATATCCTTGCTTCTGAAATCGGGCCGTTATCTTACACAGACCAAAGGAAGCCTCTGCTCGGTCCTCGTCCCAGGGCAGATTCTGGAGCCAGTTATTCACCATCTTCATGTCCTCCCAAAGGGGTGGGCGAACACTCTGAGATAAGGAGGGGTCGGATTTTCATGTGTCTTTGCGCCGTGCTGATATGCTGTGCTTGGGTATTGTTTTTGAGCACCGCATGGTCGAGGCTCCGGTCGAGAGAGGAAAGAGGTGTATCATGAAGTCCATGTCGCTAGTACCTAGATTTGTTTTCTCTACTGAAGTCCTTCTACTACCAACTATCTACGCAAAGCACTCATTAGCCAATGTCCACGAGGTTCTCCGACCTCAGTTTCATCCGATGTGTCTGACGTTGCAGAGTCGTCGAATAAATCAAGGTGTAGTGCGTCAGCCGTTATGGGACAAGGAGCTGGAACGCCGCTGCTGGTACCCTTATTGGGTAATTGCATTCTCCACGACTCCACCATTTTCCAGGTGAGGACCGGATCCTTTGGCTTCCTAAAGAGAGCATCTGCACTGTGTGGCGCATCCACTCCTCTATCCGATACGTCAAGTGCTACTGCGTCCGCAGCTCCAGCTGAAGATGCCAATTCTGCTAAAGATGCGAGTTCAACCAATGAAGACATGATGAGTAGTATTATATATTCACCATCACTTTTGTCACTCCAGCTTGATACGGAAGAGGCAATTTCTACCACTTCAGTAACTGGTAGGTCGGAACCGTAGTCTGGGAAGATATTTTGAACAGGTTCTGCGACCTGTTAATGGCTTGGTTCAATTATTCCTAACAGAGACATGTTCAATGCTACCTCCACTGGCTGTACAAAACCACCGGGGGCGCTAAGAGCCGAGCCGAGCCAATATAACAAAGCATGCATAACGGTAGGAGAACGTGATTGAGCATCCATAATAGGAGAAATGAACGCAGTTGTCCAACCTATGAAGCCATGATGAGTTGTCTCAACTGATCGCTTGAAGCAGACCTTACCGCGTGAAAACATCCCAAAAACCCACTGTCGATATGAGGTGAGAACGAAGAAAGGCGCTTGCTTGTGAACGCAGGTGTCCCATAACTAGGTGGAATTGTGAGAGCCAGGTCAACGCGCACTATACGCACTTACCTTGCCCCAAAGGCGCTCCTTTCCACGTAACAGGCTACCCTCAGGAAGCTACAAATATGTTATGTGCCCATGACCCAGTATGTAAAGCACATACCGATTTGAGCTGAGTGAATTGCCACAAAAGTTCGTCAGACATCAACCAAGGAGGTTGGCAGGCGACGACTACAGATGCATCATGTATATCGGGATGATCACCATTGGCGTCTGTCCAGTAAAATTTCTTGAAGACGTCGTCATTGCAGCCAGAGTCATCAAGTGTTGCAAATCTCCAATCTTTCGTTGCAGGAAACATGATATGAAAAGCACGTTGAACTGTTTGGAGGGGAAAGTTGTCCAGCCAATCACACACACTAATAATGTTGCTCAATAAGCCCCACACTCCAGGTGATCGTTACATACCGATCAATATCCGATGCTGCAGGAAGTAGCAGCTCTGGAACATCGAATCTAGGCGAGGAGGGCACCGTAAACCTCTCGCCTGAACGCCGGTCCTCGTCGTCCAAGCCGAGTGAGCGGTCTGGGACATGCTCCTTGATCCCTGAGAATGATAAGAGTTATAGTACGCGACGTTCATATCAGAAACAGGCCTACAATCATTAACAAGGTCGTCAAATGCGGAATCCAAGTCAATTATGTTAGAAAGGTTTCGATATTGAGGGCGAAGAGCAAGTGCGGTTCGACGGCTGTGGTATCGCTGGTGAAGCATGGACTCTGATTTACGCATGAGCTTCAGTCGAGGTAGAACAGCATCCCTAAGGTAGCCTTGCAAGTCGTCTGTTGCTCGGAAAGACATGAGGGTAGTTGACTCTTCGAGGAGTATGTTGGCGCTCTTCCTTATATATTGATACACGTCGTAGTATCACGTTGATACATCCTGGATTACAAGGGTTGCCCCACCTCATCATCCTTCTCTTGAACGATTAAACAAGAACGAGAACAATGTTGTAGAAGGAAACAAGCGCTCGACAAGGCGCGTGGCAACAGATGCCTAAACGAGACAACCTGGCAAAATCCGATGCACTGCGGCAAGACCCGAAATTCTCGCTGAAGGTTGTCAAACGAGCCGCTGTAGTAGTTCCCGAGTCAAGACCCCCTCAAGAGGTACGTTTCTGTGTCATTGTCGTCTGCAACCATGCTGGAGTGCTTTGCACTGCTGTTCGAAGCTTTGGCTTGGAGGAATCCGGATGGAAATCGATGGATGCTTTCGTCTTGATCGGATGTATGTTGATCTGCAAGTGACTAACTATCTTGCATTGCAGCCTACAATATGGGCGCATACAAATATATCAGCGAGTTGTACAGAAAAAAGCAGTCTGATGTGCTGCGCTTTCTCCTCCGTGTCCGGCAAGTCCTAGAGGATCTGCACCATGGAAGTTGCTGAATTCGCAATCTAGATGCTGGGAGTACCGCCAGTTGAATGTGATCCATCGTGCATCTCGCCCTTCTCGCCCGGACAAAGCCCGTCGCTTGGGATACAAGGCCAAGCAGGGCTACGTTATCTACCGTGTCCGCGTCCGTCGCGGTAACCGCAAAAAGCCAGTGCCAAAGGGTGAGCTACTGAACTACACACTCCTTCAATACCCATTCAATCTACCCCCCAGGTGCCACCTACGGCAAGCCTGTCCGTCAGGGTGTCAACCACTTGAAACCCCAGCGCGGTCTCAGGAGTACCGCGGAGGAACGTGTTGGAAGGCGCTGCGGAAATCTGCGGGTCCTGAACTCGTACTGGGTGAACCAGGACGGTGTTTACAAGTATTTCGAGGTTATTCTTGTGGATCCGAGCCACAAAGCTGTAAGTCTGTTTCCAGCATCTGTTGTGATTACGATGACAAATTATGATATAGGTTCGTCGGGATCCCCGCATCAACTGGATCACCAAACCAGTGCACAAACGCCGTGAAGCCCGTGGCCTCACTAGCGTGGGGAAGCAGGTTTGTCCATCACTTGTGTTCACCAATTTTTTGGCTGACGTTTGTCGCAGAACCGGGGATTGGGCAAGGGCCATCGTCACAACCACGCTCCCGCTCGCTCGACCTGGAAGAAGCACAATACACTCTCTCTTCGTCGTTACCGGTGATTTGCTTGCATATTTCCTGTTATTCTGCCATTACATTACTTCATGCTCGCTATGTTTTGTATGACCATGAAGCTTCGCCAAAAGGATATCATGTGCTTCCGCGTGATGCGCCACTAGTAAGATGCTCATAGCAAATTTGCAATGATGATTGACGCGCGCGGCGTGCAAATAATCGGCCACAAAGCACTTGGAATGCAGAGCGGAATCTTTGTTCTTCGTTGATACATGCGTTCGCCTCGTTGCACCATGAGACAAACTGTGAGAGCTGTGCTGCGGTTTCTCCACTTTTATCGGGGCTAGTAAGTCAACTTCCAATGATATATAAACCCTACTTTTCCAACAACGGAATCAATTCATCTGAATCAGTTCTTTGAGTCTTTA
>MU836977.1:271142-307104 GCA_029603245.1 Rhizopogon salebrosus TDB-379 | reverse complement strand
GACGACGACAGCTTCGTTTGTCGAGGGCGCTGCTGATTCTTATTCCAAACTACTCTACTGATTTCTGGCTTCCTTCTGAGCCCGATTCTAGCCAACCTCATCGCATTTGGCATACTCTATCGCGTTCTTACTTCCATACCCTCTGTGCAGAGCATATGGAGGGACGTCTCAACACAGCACATTCATATCTCAATATACACATCCGATTTCTATCCTAACCTACTCCCTGGACCTCTGGTGACCTGAGGACGCCCCTTGTCCAAACACACCTGTCAACCCCAACACCTTTTGGTGCCTTTCCGTCATCCCAACTCGTCCTAGCACACTTCTGTTCATAATCCTCGGGCTTGACATCAGCGCCAGCATCAATAATTGGATGTCTCTCTCGGCACACATTCACCATGGTACCAGGTTGCTGTAATTATATTCTGCCTAACATTGTGACTGAGTTAGTATAAGATAGGCCTCGTTCACACACCAGTCCATCACGTGATTTCGGATCAAAACACCTGCTTTAGATTAGAATTAGTGCCATGATCCTGTGCATGTATACCATAGTATTAAAATAGTCTGCTCAGAATATTTACTTTTTGTTAATTGAAGGAGTAGTAGGCATTCTCATGATAAATGGAACTGTTACATGAACTCGGATGGGATCTAACCTCCAACGACGATAAGGACGCGGTCGGGCACGTGATATAATAGCTTATACAATCACACTCATTACCTGGACAATTTTCGTAGTCTACATATTTTGTGGTACAATCAAGTGACTCTACAGTACGCTGGAGCTTATACCTTTCAATACGCGGCACACCCTCGGACGGATCATCCGGAAAAGTTCAGAAAGCCGCAAAAACGCTGGGCACAACGCATGTCAGCCATGCCACGTTCGCTTCCTTGGTGTGCACTCAAAAGGGCAAGCCGATCCAAGTGGAACGTCCACTCAACTAGCATGGAAGTTGCGCCCCAGGGCTCGAGGGGTGAGTAGCTCAAGCCTGACGCATCCGTGGAGCCCGCAACACAGCACAGCACGATGCACGGTTCATAACTCCGTCACCGTGAATTTCGTTCTGGTTTCGCATGAAAATTCTCTGTAACCAAGGTGTAACGTATTATCACATGCGGAACATTACCCCTCCATCCATCTTATTTAGTAAACACTGGAAGGCTTGGATTTGACTGAGGATAAAACCCGAACCATGATCCTCCTCCGCCAGTTCTTGGTCGTTCTGGTATGCGTCTTCAACTGGGAATATTCGATTACGTGCATTCTTTGCCGACGTAGCGCTATATTGATTTTTCACCGTTCACGGATGCAATCACAAATGGACAAATTTGTGATTGCCCCCGGTCCGCTATATGTTTTCAAAAATTTCCCTTGTGAGTACCAGGTAGAGGTACGTTGGCCTCATTTGATTCTGAATCCTTGTCATAGGTGGTTTCTCCTTGAGTGAATGTCTTCTGAGTAATATAGGCGAATCTATATTAGCATTCAAAATGTCCGTCGTTCACGGCCATGAAGGAGTAACGAGTCATAAGAATTCACATGCTCACTATGTCCGACTCGGAGTCATCATGGTATTGCACGTGTTCCATTTGCAATGCGACTGGCGTTTGTGCGCACTCGCTTGCCATGATGCTTTCGTTCTTAATCCCTTGTGGGATCATTCGAGGACACCCTGCTCTTCGAATGACTGGAACCGAGGACTGGCTTGCTGCCTTTTTCATAGATGAACACGAGGCCCAAATGCCCCTTCGCTGTCGTGAGATGGTAACCACTTGTCAATTATTGCGTGGAACAGTCGCTCCGTGACTATTCACACCCGTGATACGGTTTGCGAGATGAGTAGTGTGGGAGGCATAGTGGGTAGGTATTCAACATTGTCTTCATCCCATCATACGACCCAGAACGTACCATGCACCTAAACCCACCCAAAACTTTCTACGCAATTCCATTGCATACAGATGACTGCTGGTGACAAACCAATAGGAAAGACATCCGAGTCCACGTCTCCAAGTTCCTCCACCAGTCTCCAAACGTCTCAGCTACCCCATCAAACGACTTTCTTGCTTCTTTCAAGGTCTGGCTACGGGAGACTGCCCATCCCCATCAAATCAGCGCTCGTTGCTCGTTGCTGTAGGTCGTGGCACTGTTTATCGTCATCCACGAAGCAGATTGAAAGATATTCAGTTCGTACCCTTTCATACCTGCTGAGTCGGCGAGGCTGTGATGATATATCTGCGCCTCGACCTTCTGCAAGTCGCCAAATCCCCTCCGATTTGGAGTTTTTACTCTTTCCACTTTCCAAATCTCGCCATTACCAAGTGCAATGCCTTCTGTTTTTGTAGGCGATACTCGGAACATTCAGGGCACCGAGTCCGCAATTCCCTCCGAGGAATTCAATGAGAGAGTTGAGATTCATACCTATGGTATTTCCAGGATTTCAAGAAATTTTGTTGCAGACTTCGATGCTATACCACGGCACATTGGCACATTGTGACATTGGGTGGGATGCAATACAAGCGTAGATGTTGTACGTACCATGCGCAACCCTTCTTTCCATTTCGCCTAGGGAGTCTCGGGGACTCATAACCGATCGGACTCAAGCCTGAGTATGTGTGTGGAGTGGCCAAAGGGCAGAGAGGGACAATTTGGTAAGCTTTGGTAAGGACGTATGTATAGTACCTGGGAATGCCATCGGATTCTTGAAATCTGTTTACGTCCGTCCATACATACACACGAAGCCTCATCTATCAAACATGGTGTGGAGTGGCCAAAGGGCAGAGAGGGACAATTTGGTAAGCTTTGGTAAGGACGTATGTATAGTACCTGGGAATGCCATCGGATTCTTGAAATCTGTTTACGTCCGTCCATACATACACACGAAGCCTCATCTATCAAACATGCGTGTGGCGTGATATGACTTGACGCCTTGTCAATTCCGCGTACCATGGGCACATATTCGTGGATATTACTTAGTGATCCAGACCACGCTGGCGCTATCACAGACATTACACGATGAATATTGGCTTCTCCTATCATTGAGTATATGTAGGTAGAAGTATTCTAGGCCATGCACCGATCAAGATCGAAGGCGATCACTATTGGAGATCAATGGGACTATACTTTTACTTGGTGCCTCGAACTCGCAGAGGTTATCAATTTTAGAGAAACTAACTTTTGGGGCGCAGTGAGCGCTGGGTAAGTTTCGAACCGACATAAGCAACGGTCACTAGTCTCCAAACTAGGCTGGACTCTGGGAATTAATTATTGAGTGGGAGTTACCAACATTATGTGGAGTATGGATGACGGGTTGGCCTGTCTGGCGTTTAGCAACTAAATTGTTAGAATTGGGAGTAGGACGGTAATGGGCACATATTCGGTCCCAGCGACTCCTGAGTCGTGCATCTCAGTAGCTTGGCACGTTCTACGCTGGAATCCAGAGAGCTAGAGAGGGGCAAGCGCATAAACGACTTTAGAAAAACGATAAGGAAACCAAGTAGCTGCCGTATGAGTGATGGATTATATAACGTACGTGTGGAGACAGTTTTGGTATGGAGTATCCTGGAATTCGAACAGGAATATTAATGGGCGACCCTTGAAGGGTCGCATAGTTGAGGTCCCGTGGCGAGCGCCAGGTGATGGACGTCACAGATGATCTATGCCCGATATGAATTGTTTGGAAGCCGCGACCTGACGGTGGCGGTACATGTGTATGAGTTCCCCACAGGGATCGTGATTGGGTTAGACGTAAATTTAATGGAGGACTAAAGAGACGATAGAGAATGCGATTACTCACGAATCGTTCAGTGCAGGAATTCTGGATGCAGGGAGAGTGAGGGAAGAGGATCCAGGCGAAGGTCGGATGAGTGGTAGGACGGGACAGGGCACAAGGGGCATGTCGAAGTTGAAGTGACGGATTTTCCGAAACTCGGCGGACAAAGGTAGGAACCTGACGGCCGAAAACGCAGGAGGGGGTGAGTGAGCAAAAGGAGACGAGGAAGGAGGGGGGTGAAGGTGGAAGTTGATGGGTTAAAGAAGAGAACGCCGCCTGTGCGGCACGGTGGGGCTTCATTATGATTATGAGTGAGTGCAGATGCCTCGAGGCTAGATTAACAGAAGTTGATGAGTCAACAGGGGCGTTACTACTTGGATGGGTGATCATTGAATCTGATGGGAGTGCCGAATTCTTTTCAAGGATCAAGCCTTCCGGGGAACCGGGAACTAGGGCAGAGGGTATGGAGATTGGGTTTATTGCAGAGCAGATACTGGAACATAAGACATGAGGCGATGGTGGGCATGTAAGGCTCAAAAGGCGTAGACACTCAGACTCGAAGCTGCGGACGCTCGGAGCCATGGACTCGATGCTGCAGACACTCGAAGCCGCAGACGTAGACACTCGGAGTGAGTGGGATACGAGAATAGATATCGTTCGACTTTGGGACGGGATACCGGCACGATTTTAGCGACCCCCCTCGCTCGCTGACATAAAAAATAATTTGATGTCAATTTTGATGGGCCTCGTGGTGGTAAGCGAAATTCTCTCGTAAGCGGACACCAGCGGTCACTTGCTCTGGTTGCGCTGAAATCACTTTTTATACTACTCAGATTCAAACCAAGCACGTTAAGCCTCGTTGTCTCTCTCTGGACCTTTACCAGAGTCCATGCCATCCATCGTCAATCTCAAGTTCAAGGTTGCTTTTCTTTTCTTTGACAGTGACCTGACTCACTCAATTCCTGTGCGTAGGGTAACAAGTCGTTTGTTGCTTTTAGCAACTTGAGCGACACTGAGTCGCTCGCTAAAACTTGGAAGGTATTCATATTTCCGTATCTAATCTCATTTCATTTTTTCACCTCACCGCTTTTCATAGGTATGCACTAAGGTAGCGTCCTACCTCGAGCAGGGCCAGCGTCTCGAGAATCTCTCTTGGCGTCTCTGGCACCTGCAAAATCTCATGGTCGACACCGACAATGCAAAGTCGAAACGCGAGTTCAAGAAACTCTCCAAGAACATGGGTGACAAGCTTGATAAAGAGAAGGGTCGGTATGTACTCCTGTCTGTCTCTTCTCCCCCCCTCCACCCTAACTTCATCACTCAGCGCTATCGAATCCCTCGAAGCTCCAGACTTCAAACGGAACGCCTCCACCGATCTGATTCGTCAACGTGCCGTAGAGCGTGAGCGTTCTCGTGAGGCCTCCCAGAACGCCCGTCCCGGCATGATCAAGCGAATGCAATTCACCTTTAGCGTCGACACCCCTCCCGGCTCATTCCCTGCTACTTCGTCTTCTTCATACACCTTCTCTGGTGAAGGCCCCGCCGCTACCGCTCCTACCAAACCCGATTTGAGGCCCAGTGCCGAATTCAGAGAGGGCCGCAGGCGCAAGAGAGGCGATCCTCGCTCTAATGCTGCACAGGGCTCGTCTGAGAACCCTTCCTCCTCTGCTCCAGATTTTAATTCAAACGACAACCCCTCCTCCCAACCTGCCTTTGATCCTTACGAGAGATTCATTAATTCCTACGAAAAACTCCATTTCCCGCCTCTCTTCAGCACATCCTTCGGGCCCACCGCACTCCTGTACTCCACCCCTACCCTCACCAACCCCATGAGCTATGGAGAAGGCGTCAGCGGCGGCTGCGCTACCGGTTTCAGCATTATGCGTCCTACCATCGAACTCCCGCTAGACGAGCTTCTAGAGGCAGAAGAGGCTGAAGAACGAATGGCCGAGGCCTACTCCCAAGCCCACGCTGAAGATATGAAAGAAGACGGGAATGACGACGTCGACATGCCGTACGACGGGTACAATACTGCCGAGGGTAACGGCAATGACAGCTTCCTGCTGGACGGGTCTACCACCGCCACCGCTCCCGCCTCGTCGTCTGAGCAAACCCAGGACATCCTCATGAGCGACTCCCGCCAGCACCAGCCGCAACCACCACCAGAAGCCGACACCAGCGCCAACACTGACCACCTCTCCCAACCCCATGGCGTCACTCACGCCCACTCGCACGCACACACACAGTCTCACCCTCGCACACGCGCCAAGGACCGTTCCAGCAAGAATACGCCTACTAACCGCCCCGTCCTTACTGTGCAGACCTCGTCCAGTACGAAGAAGGGCACTAAAGGGCGCCGTGCGTCTGCGGCGGGAATGAAGAGCCCTAGCTCGTCTGTTACACCCGCCCCATCTGCGTCCGTGGTTAAGAACGCTACCATGACAGGTTCGAGTTTGAATGCGGGTATGAAACCTGCTACTGCGACAACTATGAACCCTTCCCTCCTCCTCGGGAATACCACCACTAATGGAGGTGGGAAGACGACGCTGAGCGCGCCAGGCGGCGTGAAAGCCGAGTGCAGTAATTGCGGCGCGACGCATACGCCGTTGTGGAGGCGTGGTTTGAATGATGAATTGAATTGCAACGCTTGTGGTCTATATTGTAAATTGGTGGGTGCTTTCTTGTTTTGTTTTGAGTTTGAGACGTATACTGACAGCTTTGCTTTGTCTGTCGTGGATGCGCCCCTCCCAACTTTTTCACTGGTCGGCCGTGAATGTCAATCTCGCTTACAGCATAAACGTCCGCGCCCAAAATCGATGCGCGCGAGTCACGGTGAGGGACGACGAGGTGGCGCATCGACGTTACCTTCCTCGTTGTCCTCCGCTGCGGCCCCGCCGGTTGCTTCTCCGGTTGCACCAGCGGGGGAGTCTGTGAACACCACCGCCGGCACGAGAGAAGAACCGGCAAGTATCGGAATGGCAGTGAGTTCTGGGAAAGGGGAGGTGGTGGATATTATTGGTGAATTTACTTCGTGTTCACATCCGACCTGAGCGGTACTCTGACGTTGTCTACTTTCTCTTTTTAATATCTGCAGGCAGTGCGCAATGCTACAACTGCCACACCACTGCCACACCGCTGTGGAGGAAAGATGACGAGGGCAAGACTGTCTGCAATGCGTGCGTGCCATTTTCTAATTGCTTACCCATACTCATACTCTTACCTTGACGTAGATGCGGCCTCTACTACAAGCTTCATGGTTCCGCTCGCCCGATCAGTATGAAGTCTGATATTATCCGTAAACGCTCCCGCCACGACGCGCGTGCACCACGCTCCTCCCTCACAGAGCCCACAAGCGCATCTAACACACCAGGCACACCCTCCGAGACCCTTTCCCAGACACAAACGCCCTCTGCCTCCCCGAGCATTTCTCGCCGCCCCACACCGTCTCCCTCGCCGATTTTGGCGCCTGACAGCACGACCCAACCTGTAGCCGTTACCTCGCATGTCATGAGTGCAGGTATAGGCGTGGGCTCGGGCTCGGGCTCGGGCATGGTGGGTACGGGCATGGGCGGAAGCAGCGAGTTGATGGGCGCACTTGGTGATACATACGCGGTGTATAACCCGTTCCCTGGGCCGTACCATCCTGACTATCTTAGTCAGAACTGGGTACAACCCGGGATGGCGAGCGGTGCCGGTGTCGGCGCTGGTGCGAACGATGCGTTACCGTTCGCGGGCGTGGATAGTCTTGATGCCGAATCGGGGTCTTCCTCCGATGCATCTCAGAAGGACAACGGTAACAGCAGCAACAATAGTCAGACAAACGTGAATGCCAACGCCAGCGGGAATGGGAACGCCAATGTAGGCACGACTGGTCGTACAGCCAAGCGGCGTCGCATGAGCACTGACAGTGTGTCGGAGCCCCCCAGCAGTGCAGTGTCTTATTCATCATATGGAGGTGACAGCTTCACAGCTAGCACCGGCCCCACGAGCGCATCTTCTTCATCCCGCCGCAGTAGTATGGACTTCCCATTCTTCAGCCCATACACCGTCTTCCGGGGGAATGGCAACAATGCGTTTTGGCACCATTCGAGTGGCGGCGGGGCAGAGCGTAGCCCACAATTTATTCATCCGCCAATGTTGCCTGAGGGAGTCGGTGCGTCAGCGTCTGTGTCTGATGGGCGCGGACATGGACATGGGCATGTTCACGGGCACTTGCGTCACGGGCATGGTGGGATGGACTTTTTGCACCCTCCGATGATGTTGCCGCAAGAGGAAGAAAGTCTTTTTGCTGCATATTTGCACCCGCCAATGATCCTTCCACAAGAAGGGGAGCAGGTACAGCATGGGTACGAGTATGGACAAGGGGAGTATTACGAAACGGGGGGGATGCAGCAGTATTAGTTTGCGCTGTGTGTCGTGTCATGTCTCGTCTTCCTCTACTTCGACTCGTCCACGTCTCTGTTCACTGTCACCCTCGGGCTCGATACCAGCATCGGCATCGTCATTATATCCATGGCGCACGTCTCTCTTGGCACACATTCACACGCATGATCCTACGACCGTCCAATGATTTTCGAACTCGCACCTGTCCTTTTTCTCTTTTCATCTGCAAATGTAGAATGCCTGCATCGTATTGGCTTGTGTTCATCTACTCACAACTTTCCACTCGTTGGCTTTGGTCCACCGCTGTCATCATTGTCACCATTTCCCCTTTGTCTCGGCGTCCTCGTTACACTCCATCACCCTCCAGATCGCTGCTCAAGGCACCAATGCGGTGTAGACTCATCATAGGAGTCCATTCACTAATCCATCCAAATGCGTGCCTCATTATTTTTTACTGACTTTTCCCCGTTGTAATTGACTTGACTATGCGAGTCTTATTGACCTTAATAGGCTCTACTTCGTCAAATCTTTTCATTACGTTCTCAGTCCTCCTTTCACTCGATTTCTCACACCTAACCTGGACGCCTTTTCTTTTCCCCTCCATATATATTAGGAAGATAGGTTTGCCATTGTACACAGTTTTTTCGTCGCTCGCTTGATCGCTCGGTTGTTGTTTGTATACATACCTACTCACGACATACGTACATTTCGCGAAGGGCTTCGCAGATCAAGCCCCCCAATGGATATGCATACGTGCATACATAACTTATCTATCACCCAATTCCTCGGTTTTGGCTGTGCATTCTTGGTTTGAGCGTTGCGAGTTAGGGTTAGTGTCGTGCGAGCGAACGAGAGAAAGCTAGGCTCCTCGTCGGTGAAGCTGAAAGCCCCATGAAGACGAAAGTCGCCGAAGAATCAAGGGATGCACGCGCTGGCTGTGCCAGCCCATCAAACGAAGGTCACGATGGGCAGGGTAACCGGTCCGGCTGATTGGATGTATCTTCTGTGCCGCCGGTCAGCACAGTTCAGGGAGTCAGAATTCAGTTTTGCCGGCGGCCGCTCTCCAAGCGCGTGAAAGAGGGAGGGGGGTCTCGAGGACGAGAATGGCGATGTTCCTGGAGAAGATGCATGTAGATCCCAGGCTAAGAGATCAATGATGTGGAGAATGCCTTGGTTCGGATGTCATATGTACGTCAGTGTCAGTGACACGGTGATTGCGTGCCGTCACTCACTGGAGGGGGTCATCTATAATGGTGTTTTTTGTTCTTTCGAAGTATGTTGAGAAGCTTCAGTGAGGTAAAAAGCAGGATGAGAAGTCCACACATTTGTCGCGATAACATTGACAGGGCTTGTAGTCAGCCCGCCGGGATCATCTGTTCAAGTGATGTGATCAAATATTGTCATAGTAGTGACTTCTTCGTACCCGCAATGGATGAAACGATACGTTTGGGGGTGGAAAAGACGCATTGAGCGCTATTGAATGTCGTCCGGAAATTTCCTAGCGAGCTACACATGTGCGAGTATTTTACGTCGACGGCAATGACTTGATTCTTGGATGAGGAAGGGGGTCGACGTCGCGCAGAGTGGAGCACCTCGAGCTTCTCGAGCGTCGCGTGATTCTGGAATAATTACGCAGGAATTTAAGTTGAGACTACGAATACATAAAGAAAACGAACGTTTATGAACCCCATATCATTGTCCTATAAGTAACTACAGGCCCGAATGCATGCAGGTCCAATCAGACACGTTGTGAACGTCGATCGCATGTTCTATTCTATTATTGAAATGACCGTTCATTCGTTCAAGACGCCGCTATCAATTTCCGTTTTGACTACAAGCATCGACATCTCGAGGAGGCGAAGACTAATCGAGGAGACAGAGAAGCCAGCATAAAGTTATTCTCGTGCCAGAGGTGCGACCGGCGCCTTTCCGAGTTAGATAACTGAAATGAAATCGAGATAATCACCTGCAAAAGAGATGGACATATGCAAGCGGCAAAGAAGCTTGAACATGCACTTTCAACGAGTGCGTGCATCAGCTGACAACCTCACGGATCCCTCCGTGATGAGTGGAGGGAGATTGTCGAGCTCCTGACTTTCGCGGAGCCATTCAATAAAGAATGAGGCTAGAGTTACTTCTTGGCACGATAACAGTTAACAAGGTTCCGCCGGATATCCTTCAGCTTCTATAATGATAGTGGATGAACGCTGAACAAATTGGAGAGTAGAAAACTCCCTTCCGCCGCGATAGAGGTATGCACAAGCAGACTAACTCCTTCGCGAATTAGGAAATTCATCTGCGGCTTCTTGTGTCAGTAAGTACGCCTTTACAAATGCCTGGGGGCAATGGATCGGCGGTTGGATCAGCATTTCCTACATGACTTGAAGTACACTCCTTCCCATCCCGATTAGAGTCAACTGCGCAGGTATGCGCGACGGTTGTGGTCAGATTCATGTACGGTCGTCGATTGGGGCGAGACTGGAGCACTTCATCGACCAGACAGAGTACCCAGTCAAAGTTCATTTGCGTAGTCTTGTGCGACTGCACGAGAGTCGGTGATCGGAACCAGAATAATGAATATTGCAAACGAATGAGTTCTGGGCTCCATAGAGACGGTTCCTTCTGTTGCCGGGTGAAGTTATTCTAATAGGCAGCGAACTCGGTAACCATGTGCCTGCGATTCAATACCGTAGACTCAAGATAGGCACTCTCGAATTGGAACTTGGTTGGTCAAGTCACATGCAAGTACGGCCGCGGTGCCGGTCAACTTGGGCGGGTACTGTGACCATCGAAGTACACGGCCATTGCAGGAAGACAAGGTCCAATCAGACACGCTGTTCAGGTGGTATTGCACATTCCAGTTCCGTTCTGAAACGACTGGCCGTGCAGTCGGGAGTGGAGTTCTGGGCTTCCAAGATAGTATCAATTTCCGCTTTCCACCGCATCAAATAGCGTCGACTCATCTCTAGAGAGGCAGAGGAATCGAGATTCATGCCAAAGATATGGTAACCAGCATTTTTCGAGATAACGCAAGTCGTCCATTTCCCGCTATCACCTCAGCAGATGCATGACGCTCCATGATCATAGGTCAAGATAACATGAAAAGATAAACATATACAAGGGAAGAAGAAATGCGAACATACATTACCAACTATATGTGTGCATCGAACGTGGGTCAGGCTTGCACTGGGCAGATGATAAGGATGAGGAGCCTGACGTTCGTCTGTGGTTGGCCCGATGCTAAACGCAAATCTGGAAAAGCAAATAGCATCAAGACTTCGAGTGCTCATTTGCAATATGACGGAGGAACTTTGACATATTCCAAGCTGCTTGGTCACAACCAACCTGGGTGGGTGAACCAAGGAAGCCACCTATTCCGATGCTATACTCCTCGCGGTTACGGTTGCAGTTAACCATACAAACACATCTGTGCCAGAGGTTCGATCATTTTTAGGTGTAGATATTATCGTCCGTACTGCCTTTCAAGTTGGAAGCGATCCTTCAGAAGTGTCATGCTAAGGCAAGAGCTTGCAGAGCGACAAAACCAGAAGGACAGCAAGGGCACATGCAGGATATATCAATTGGTGCACGGTGTCCGCGGCGCATCAATGTCCATGCAAGAACGACAGAATCTCTGTGGTACAGACCAGTTAGTAGAGGTCTCAGCATGGAAAAGACCTGGGACAGCAGTATGTCTTCCCCAACTCACCCAGCGTACTAGATCTCTATGTCACGGTGAATCCCGCTGGCGATGATAGAGCATGCCGTAGTGGTTAGACCTGTTAACATTGAAGAAGTTGGTGGCCTGGTCCGCGAACCGATTAGGCTGTATGAATGAAAGGTTCGATAGAGGATTGTTTCTGCGGCCTGTACTGGTAGCCCGAGATGGAGTAATGCAGAGTTATCTGTCCTAAGATGCACAATACATATACGAGATAAAGGCTCCTTGATACTGTTGTAAGTAGCTCAAACAACGAATACAAGGTTGAACTTAATTCGTGCATATTGAACGTTGATCTTCCGCATGGTTGTTTGCTTGACTTTGTTACATGCCGACAAGCAGACTCGTGACTACATGTTACTTATCACCATGCCCACGGTGAGTCTCCATCTTTAACAACATTTCCGAGCATGTATTGATAAATCCCAGTCTGCTTCAACTGTTGCAACTCACATTTTCCATGTGGACAACAACTGGGGTACATCCCAGTTTCGTGCCGCCGTCCTCACAGAGGCGGTGCAGCGAGTTCATTTCTGTGCACACGCAAACACAGAGAATACTGGGTCTGAGGGTCAATCTCCAACCAACCATTGGTCAATGTTCCTGGAGATTAACCCCACCCGCTCAGTGGGAGTCGATGTAGTTCCCGGTGATACCCATTCACCAGGAATGATCATTCTTGAAATGATTGAAACAAAAGGCTGTAGCGTCTTGAATGAAAGCGTCTATGACATTCACTCTGGTGTTCCGGACGAAACCACGGTGGAAACTATTTTAGGGTTGATCATCACGAAAGGACGCGACCGTTATATGTTTGCACCTGTGGGGGAGGGATGCAGGTATTGGTTGCAGATGTTCGCCTGGGACATGGTCGAAGCTCAGTTGTTCCCGACTGAGGTGGCGCAACGCGCATCTGATGTCCTTGCTCATTATTGGAAGTACCCCGTCGGTAGTGGATGTGAGCCGAGGGTTATGGCGCAGGGAAGGTTCTTTTGAGGGAATATTTCCCGAAGGTGTAGTTGAAGGTAACACCCCAGATAAATATTAATGTTATCAGTCGATTCGGAGAGGCTTCGAGCCAATCTTCGTCGACATGTTCACCCTATTGAGAATTTTACCTCGAGCATTGGGGTCATTCTCATCGCTGTACGGGGGTTGCGCTGAGCAGTGGGGCAAATCTGCCTCTACATGTATTATCCATGGACAAAAACTGCTGCTCGTCGTGGTTGACCGACTCGCCGATACCCAGCGTAATTCGTCGTAATGTTGCGTACATTATAATGGCCGTTCAGAATAAATGAAAGCACCGTGACACAAGTTGGTGACGTCTGAATTCAATTATCAATCAACTCAACATATCGTTCAGAATCAGGAGAACCTAACAACGACCTCGATGACTACCAGTATTAGCTCAGAATGTGAAATGGACTGGAAACCTCCTCAGTTTAACGTTTCATCTCCAGAGCATCTCCTAACAAGTCATCTGGATCTGGATCCTGACTTTGCGGACAATTTCACTCGTTCTGTCAGGTGGTAAGCCTCTCAATCGACGACCTGGAACCATTCAATCGTCACAGATATCATTGAAGGTCCGCAGATGGTTCCGGTTTCCTCGTTCAGTGCGAGAACAGGACGTTTCAGCTGTTCGATATGTGAGCATAACATCATTGTTCTCCTGGTCATCCGAAATCTCATATGTCGTCGTAAAGCTTAGACAAAGAAGGTCAGTCGCGTCTCCACGGCCGAGCTCGTTCAATTATAAAGACATTCCGAAGGCACACAGTTCTCCATTCATCATAATCGTACATTCCCGCAGTCCTCGGCAATCGTCAACTTCACTTGGTATCCAGGCGCATCATCCAGCAACGCTCCAGCATATTGTTTTGTCGCTTCCGTGCGTGACTGCCCGGTGAAGCTTCTTGATGCTTCGGATGGAAGGGTAGCGTACCCACTATTTTCTAAGTACTCGTCAGGTAGTTGACCCTGCCAGCTGAGAGCCTCGTACCCAATTGTTGATCATCGTGAGAGACATATCGCCCCTCACAGTCTCTCGTTCAACTTGACAGCGGACAAGTAAGCTCTTGATGACTCTACCTTTTATTCTTGATAATCACCGGTTGCTACACTAAGACTATACTGCGGTTTCGAAGATGCCATCGAGATCTTCGACATGCAGCAACCTGGTGAAGGCGAACGGCTCCCGACCACGCCTTCCAAGAAAAGCAAGGATGGCCTTAAAGGCAAGTTGGCAGACCTAGTGACTCAGAAGGATACTCACCAAACTTCAGGCATCATATCCAGTATCGCCTTCTCTTCCTCTTACGATTACTATGCCATCAGTAGCCTAACGCCTTCATCGCAAGCAATGGACAACATTGCGTTGTACTCCGAGTCAAATAAAGTACCCATCATGCCTATAGGAGGTGCAGATGCTCGATCTGGAGTGACCCAGGTATGTCATGTGAAGAATCTGTAGTGAAGCCAAACACATCCCCTACAGCTGAAGTTTAATCCGATGAAACCTCATCTCTTGTATGCTGCATTTCGTCGACACGACTCAATATATGCCTGGGACCTACGCAGTGATACATCTGCACCTTTGGAAGTCTTTCGAACGTCTCCTGATTCTCATAAAATCTTGACCAATCAGAAAATCGAGTTTGACATAGACCACGCTGGGAGATGGTTAAGCGTTGGTGACCAGGTAATGTATCTCTTCAGATGTTGTCCCTGGCTAATGAGTTGGTTATAGAATGGACGCATTTCAATGTTTGCCCTTGAAGACCCGAGCGAGTTGGAATGTAAATCGCTGCGGACCATCGCTGCAGAGTCGACTTTCGATGCACACGGAGGCAAGTAAACCAAATACCACGTTCATCCTTGCCGCAACTGATTTTTGCACCCGTAGATTCGGTGGGCTGTGTGGCATTTCAACCATTGCATTCCAACCTCCTGTCAGCATCTGGCTCTCGACATTTTGATGGGGGCGTTGCGGATGGCGATTCTGATAGTTCTGACGGCGAGAATTCGATACACCAAGATTCAGATTCTGAGAGCCAGAATATGAGCCCCATGTCGAGGCGCAGACCACATCCGTACATCAGGGACTCATCTTTGAAGCTGTGGTCTTTCGACCCGACCCGACACAGATTGGACACTTTGCTTGATTGAGGCATGCTTTGTAGTGCACGAATGTTCGCTTATAATATGTATGTTCGTTTAAATGCATCTTGTGTCAACCCATGCAGGTCAGACTTGAAGAGCCATGTAAGCGATGAGCTTCACCGCAACACACATCAGAAATCATAGTAGGGCGCTCGAACGGTCCCTTAAATGTCTGGTAGAAAGCTCAACAAGATAACAGGACATTGACAAGTGATCTACATTAACTCATTAAGCTCTGGCTCCGTAAAGGTTGATCACGTCAGATCATCGTGTCGTCTTTCGATTCTCTGACAATGAGATGGTATTTAGAAAAAGCGATATAGTAAGCTAGGTGCACATGCAAATACAACAGGAGCAGCTTGTTTATAGAAGAAAGAAGGCAGTCGAGGGTGATGCTTAGTACTCAGTATACTCAGTACTGTCATGGAGTCAACTTAAACCCAGTGAGAGTACATCAACCGATACATCTTATATTACAATGCGCTTGAATCCACTGGACTAACTAGTGTCATCTTTACACGCCCTCTCTGAGTATTCTTATCCTTCTCAACCTCAATCTTCACAGTGACTTTGTCGAAAACGGATATCGTCACATCAGGCCGCCCAGTATCAGATGAAGGGACTGTGATGGTGTAATTCTCCGCATCGAATTGTGTGTCCCTCTTGAACATTACAAGACCCTCGAGTCCAAGCCTGACGAATAGTAAGTTAGTTTGTATACTCGGTAGCAATGAATAGAATAGCTACTCACTTGGACACAAACACCCCGAGACCATTCCGGAAGGTCCTGATGACAAAGGCATCCTCGATAACCTCCCTTTCCCTCTCATTTCGGCCTTTGAGAGCCAGGCCAACGTAGAATTCGACGCTGGCGCGACCTGCCATCTGCGCCATCCGATGGCGTCTGTTAACAACTTCCATGATGCGCTCCACGTGCATTTTTGAGTGGAGAGAGGGATGCAGAGGGGTATAGCCAATAGCGGCAGCGAGCTGGCGATGCGCAAGAACGTCTAAGAAATAAATGTGTCAAACATCAGGAGAGAAGCAAATATCATATTGAAACACGCACCGGCATAGCGACGAATGGGACTTGTGAAATGTGTATAAATCGGGCTTGCAAGACCGTAGTGCCCGAACGTGTCTCGAGAGACACTGCCAGAGTTGAAATATTCGGCAGAAAGCATACACCTCGTCGCCATGATGCGTACTAACGTGTTGAAAGCTGGCTCTTTTGGATCCTGCATGCACAATTTGAACGATCAGTGTGATTGGAAGAAGGCAGAGAGACAACGCACTATGCATTCGTCAAGGGAACCTGCTAGTGCACCAGAGCTTGATACGTCGAGCTTGAGTCCTTTCCGCTTTTGCAAAATGTCTTGCAATTTATCGAAGTTTGTATGCGGTGGCGGCAGATGTCGTCTGTGGAGGATTAAGAAAGTAAATACAAGTAAACGCGAGAAACCTACCTCAACACCGCTGTTTGCGGGAAGGATTCTTGAATCTGTCTCGCTACGCTGGTGTTGGCGAGCAACATGAATTCTTCTACCAGAGAGTTCGTCTCATGTAACGCTTTCTGCTCTACATCTACCGGATCGGATGACTCGGAGCTGTCAAGGTGGATTTTGACCTCAGGCGATGCGAGATTGAGCGCGCCGGCTGCCATCCGCTTGGCTTTCAGCTTCTGAGCGAGGGAATTCAGCAGCCGGATACCTTGCGTGAGCTCGTCGTTAAGTTTGCTGCAGTGGAGTCGTCAGCATATATATAACAGTCTGAGAAACCCATCTGGCTTACGGGTCATCTTTACGGAGTTGGGCCTCTCCATACTCGAACGCAGCCTTAGATGCAATGACTGATTTCGTGAAACGCACGTTCACTATTTCAGCACCCTCAGTCAGTTCCTATCACAAGTTCAGTCGAGTAGTATGTCCATCATGGGAAAATAACCAACCCAGATGACTGAGAAAGCTAACCGTTCAACATGTGGCCTGAGTGAGCACAGGTTCGTCCCAAGAAGCGCAGGTAACATATCGATGCGCTTATCGACGAGGTAGACCGTAGTTCCACGGGCAGCAGCCTCATTATCCATCGCAGTATCCGGATGGACAAAGTGAGACACATCAGCGATGTCTGTCGACAATCATGAAGGAGTTAGATCAACAAGCAGGAAGGAGAAGTACTTACGAACGCCGGCTTCAATGTTGCCATTCGCTAGACGACGCGCATGCAGGGCATCGTCGATGTCCTGACAACCTGTGATCAAGAAGTTAGTGTACCAATTTTCAAGTTTCGACAAGTAATACCTGGTGGATCTATACTGCAGATGATGAGATCCCTCAAGTCCGCCCGGTCCCTCCATTCTGGATCGCCTGCACTCTTCGGCGGGACGACCCATCGCTCACCTTCTGGTGGCAGACAGTCCAAAATCGCCTTTCCGAAAGGCCTATATGGCACCTCGAACTCCAGCAAGAGGCTCTCTTGCTCCGCCTCTTTGCTCTCCGCCTTTCCAAGCGCACGGACAAAATGTCCCTCTGGATAACGTGAAGTGATATCCCACCGATCGATCGTGACCAATATCTTGTTTCCGATAAGTGACGGCGCCTGGCGAGTACGCAGCCGGATCCGAGGGAGGAGCCTCGATACTGGAGTAGCAAATACCGTCTGAAGTCCAAGCGAAGTAAAATTACTTGAGGTAAGACTTGTAGAGTCGATGTGACAGACATATCTACGGCAAAAACACACGTCAATCTACTGGCCAAGGAAGTATAAGAGAAGAAACATACGCTCTCCAATTGCGCTTGATGACACCAACCACACGACCGGTTGGTTGCTTCTCTGCAGGGGGCTTTTTCGTGCGTTCGGCCCGAAGTGCCTTGGATTCATGCTCGTGCACTAATAGATCGTCGCCTTCTTCCTCTGAGTCTTCTGCATCGTCGTTTTTGAGTGTGGCTAAAATAGAACTCAGCATACAGTCGACCAGTTTACTAAGCAAGCTCACCTTCTTGGTCAATGACTTCGTCAGTCGGCGCTTTCCATTCACTTTCGTTGAACACTTCGACCACCACGACGTCTCCCTGAACCGCTCTGTTCATATTTTCCCTGCCCACCAGAAGTACATGTTTTGTGAATGCAGGGACAGGAACTGTACCCTGAAAAGAAAAAAAAAAGTGAACAGACGTCCGAGCTAGAGTTATTTCTCACATACCTCAAGGTAGTTATATTGGTTAGCGTTGAAGTGACCTTGATGGAGTTGACCAGCTTTGACACCAGCCAGAAGGGTGGACATGGAAAGATACTGCGAGGAAGTGTAAGCTTCAAAAGGCAGAAAAGTAAATCCACCGCACATCAGTATAGAGCGCAGTACGGCCTGCAACGGCTCTGGTCGGCTCGAGTTCATCTGAACCAGTCGCAGAAAGTAGATCTAGAAGTTGATCCGAGTTTTTCATGCCCTCCACGTAGTCGCGCACTTGAGGACTTGTATGAGAAGGGGCAACAAAGGAAATGTTAAGTGACGCGCACCCGAAATGCACGGAACTTTCTCATTAACTGCTTTTTGGCGATTTGCAAAGTCGTCTGTAAGTAAAACAACCTTCGATAGCGCTACATTTGGTTGACCCCTGATCGGAGGGTGTGCTAGGGTTAGATGTGCATTGTACCATTGTGCAGCTTTCCTGATGCCTAGGTAAATCACGTTGGTAGATGCCCAATGATGAGCATTGCATCACCAACCTCTATCATTGCGGTCGTTCGGGGTCTCGCCTTCTTCTCGCACAATCGCAGTCTCCCTAGGACGCAAACATTAGTTATTGAAATACGGAAACTGCCTGATTCGAATATATGGAACTAAAACCTCAATCAAATATTGAGAAGGCAAGCGAATGATTTGGAGTAGTGTGTCAAAGTAAAACAGGTTGTTAACCGACAAAACGAAGCTAGACAATATGGATGCATGTGTGAAGATGACTCACGATCTGAACTCGTTATAAAACACCCATACTTTCTGCTCGTCGGTCGTCGTGAGAGCCTTGAGTCGACTATACAAAGGTAATGACCGGTGACGAACTTCCTCCATGACGGTTTGTAGGACAATGATGGGCGTGGTGAAATAACTCGATTCAATCAGATCCATCTGTGAGGTTTTTAGCACAGTAGGCGACGTCGCATTCATGATCATACCTGTGCAAGGAACACATTAGTATCAGGCAGAATATAATGCCCAGTCGGGAAAAGTTTGTGGGTAGTGTCCCCAGAACGCGGAAGGACGGTCTGCGCGGTGGAGTTGCATGCCCTACAGCCATTGACACCGCAAGATATATCATCTCGAAGGTACCTTTCACGTAGAACTGCGGGGGATGAGGCGGATGAGGAAAGGGTGTATGGGGAGGAGACGGGTGTGTAATACCTTTCATAACCTTCCCTCTGGCGGTTTTTTTAAAGAACATCCGCTGAGTGATGACGGCTTCCTCCCTCGGTCTCTTGAGGATCGTGATTTCAGGCATACTGGAGCCTCTGTGCGAGTGCCGCGTGAGTGACTTTTAGCGTTCAAGGCGATGGTATGGCAATTCATAGTAGATGAGATAAGCAAAATTAACCTTGCCAGAGCACAAACAACTCGTGCTACAGGTTGCCTCTAACAAGTTACAAGTGCAAATCAAACTCGGAGCAATGGTTTTGTTGTCCTTGTAACCCCCTCGACATAAATTCTACCCTGTATCGATTCCCGTTCAGCCGGCCGTCGAACAATCTTCCCTTTGACTCTTCATTTTCGTACCCAAGACAGATCCGTGCGGGGACTCAGATGTAAAATTCAACGCCGTCGACGACTATCCATGAATGGTTTAGTTCCTATGTGCTTGTGGCTTTTGGTATTTTGAACCGATGATCATATGATAAATCGTAGTGCGCCAGCCATGAGACTGCTGGCGCTGACGCCACAGTCGAGAGGATATGATGACCTGTTGTCCCGGTCAATAGACAATGAATGATGCAAACGGAACAGGATCTACAGACTACTACATGCCACCATGCACAGAGGCTTCTAACTAAAACATTGTACAGGACGCGACCGCCCCATTCAGCATTGTCAATTCCTAGTGCCCTGCTGATGTTCGCCCTGGCTGTCTCTTGAAATCCCTGGAACCAGACTTCCAACATTGTATATACGAGTAATATATTGGCCTTGAAATGTCTGGACAATAGCGTTGTTCAGCCTGAGACTTACCAGGCCCTTGGAAAACCTGGACAACTCCATATATATGGGAGATATCAGCGACTTCTTCCACGAACGTTGACAATTGTTCCTCTGCGGAACGCTAAAAGATAGGCCTTGTTTTTAGTTCCATTTAGAAGATTGAGAAGAACGTTGGAATGTTGTGGGTCCTTTTGATGATCGATGAGCTGTCAAACATCTTGATGTTGCGATAAAACATGTGGCGGGTTGATGGACGTTGATAGTAGTGATGTTAATTTGGTTCCGATGTCAACTGGGTTCGACACCATCGGTACCATCCACCACTGCACCAGGGTCAACCATCCAACGTTAATCAATCACTATCACTCGATTGTGGGCTTCAAATGTCTGAACAATAGTGTTGTCCTAGCATAAAGGCGAGCTTGGGTCTGCGTTATCCACTGTGTCCCTACTTTTTCATTCCTGTAACCACCTCATGGCCGATTCTTCTACTAGTAACGCCACTGGGCCAACAACACCTCCCCCCGGTACCAGTAGCCCTGAATTTGTTCCCGAGCTCAAGTCGACCCCAAGTGCAGTTGGCACGGCTGTCGTCAGCGAATACATCGGTGCCCTAGGTGTTGAGTGCGTTAACATTCCAGTTTGCTGTCGGCACATGAACTGATAGCGAACACTCAGTGTCGGTGATGTCCGTCCATGGATTACACGAGACATCCATGACCACAAGAAATGCGAGATCGACCCAATGCTGCAAGAGCTTCTTTACCGTTGCGGAGATACCTCCGAACCCGTTCCTGACAAGTCGATCTTATTGAAAGCTTGCTTCGATGCCGTCCTGCCAGTCTGCAACGAGAACGACGACATCAAGCAATACTTGACTTCCTTGTAAGCCTTTCAAATTTGACCGGTAAACAAAGGACTCAACGATTAATGCCACTGTCAAGTACCACTTGTACTGTAGAAACAGACTCTTACGGGCATTTCGCTCGGGCTGCCAACACTGCACTCCTTCGACTAAGCTCCGTGGAGGTGCCTGGATTACCTTCTCCCAAGGAGCACGACGATTCGAGCAATATTTTATTTCACCAAAATGACCCAATGCCCATATGCCAAACACACCAGGGCGTGGAGTCCAAGCGCAAGCCTGACGTCGTTGTCGTCTCTTGCCAAACCGCTGCGCGGAGTAACGAAAAGAAAGGTGGGAGCAAAAAGAAGAGTGGGAGCAGAAAGAAAGCTAAGGGCGGGAAGGAACCTGAGAGTGGCAAGGGGGAAGACGACATTTACACTGAGGTGGCGTCCAAAGCGCCTCTGAAGAACTTCGAATGGATGGATGTTCTGTCGACAGTGGAGTTCAAACGCTCGAAAAATGCGAACAAAACGATGAAACCTCCCCCTACTTCAAAATACGAAATCAAGGAACACGTACCCCCTACTCAGCCGTATATGGATCTTCGGAAGGAGTTGAAGGAGATGAAGGAGATGCAGGAGCGTGCAGAACAGCCCAGTGCAACGCCAGCATCTGCCGCTGCTTCTTCTTCGAAGGTATCGAGTCAGCGTAAGCCAACCCGATACGTCGACTTTCCACTTCCTTACTGACATCTGATGCAGCATCACGACATTCTGACCGGCTCGGGACGAAGCGTGACTCTGAACATTTAGCCTCCAACGAGCGCAGCACCAAGCGATCGAAGAGCAATAACGACCAGAATGCTGAGGAAAAGGAGGAGAAGGAGCCCATAAAATTACCTGCTATCGTTCAGAATGGGTTGTATATCGCGGAAATGTTTGCGGCTCACATCGCGCGGCAGCATGTCATCTCCTGTGTAATAAACGGTAAGTCAATGGGGGTACTGCAGTCATCCTCGAGTTGATCACTTCGTCCAGACGACATCATTTATGTCTGGTATTTTGATCGACAGAGCGGCATTCAATGTGCTGGCTTCAATTTCATTCAGGACCTTCCACGCTTTTTTGTTTTCCTGCTTATCATGCAGCGAATGCAATACGCGCAGTGGGGCATGAACCCACTGTTCGACTCTAAGCCTACGTTTGTGACAGATAAAGACAACCGGAGGGTCGACCTCAGGTTCAATGTGGAATCTGAGGACCGCACGACTCACTTTGGTCTGCGTGGGCGTGCAACCAATGTGTTACCGGTGACAAGCGACGTGCTTTCGAGTTTTCCACGGGCTCATCACAGTCTTAACGATACCAAAGAACTGGTCGCCAAGCTCTATTGGCCGGAAGAATCGCGTCAGAGCGAGGCTGATATACTCGAAGAGGTGTATAAGATTGCGGACGGGAAGCGGGAACAGATGACAGAAGAGGAGCAGAAACAGGTTGACAGCCATGTCCCGGAGATGGTCTGGTTTCACAAATTTGAAGATACGTCCACGACGAGCATCAGGGAGGCACTAAAGATCAAGGACGCCAGACGGGGTAGTCGCGTCTTCTACATCATCGTATTCAGGAAGCTTCGCCCGATCACAGAGCTGAGTGGACAAGAGTTCCTTCGCGCGTGGTGGCATGCAGTACTCTGTAGGTATCATTTCTCTTCAACTGATGTATTGGCCATTCACTGCTATAACAGGCCATCGTGTCCTCTGGAAATACGGCGTCCGTCATCGTGACATCAGCGTTAGCAATCTC
Source organism: Rhizopogon salebrosus TDB-379 (assembly GCA_029603245.1). Lineage (NCBI taxonomy): Eukaryota > Fungi > Basidiomycota > Agaricomycetes > Boletales > Rhizopogonaceae > Rhizopogon > Rhizopogon salebrosus. The sequence goes on along the minus strand of MU836977.1, from coordinate 284,219 downwards.
ATGTATTACAAGACCTCGAATGGTCTAATAATTGGCGTCCTGAACGACTACGACTTATCGTCGGTGCGAGACAACCCCACAGGCACCGAGCGCACAGGAACAGTACCATTCATGGCCCTGGACCTTCTTACGAAAGAAGCACTCCAAGGCAAGGTCGAGCACCTGTATCGCCACGACGCTGAATCTTTCATTTGGGTCCTCACTTGGGTCTGCCTTCGGTACAAGGATGGCGAGCTCAACAGCACGATGCTCAATGACTGGCTGAAAGTGGATGCTATCGGATGTCACGAAAAGAAGTCTTCGTTTCAATCTAACGGACGTTTCAAAGCAGAACCCATGACATCGCATCTACTCAATTGGCAGATTGTGCGGCCTTGCCTAACTACTATCGCCCATTTCTATGCAGACGATCCTAGATCCGCGTTGGCAGATGAGGTGGTGTTTCGGACATGGCTCGAGGCACATGTGGTACCAAAACTGTCAGAATAGTTTTCATGTGTTCGACTGTTAAATTGTGTTGTAGCTTTTTACTTGTTTATATTGACCACATCCCTAACACCTCAGGTCGCGTGCGTTGGCCAGCGACGAGGACAGAAAGTCGAACTATATATGATATTTCAGCAACCACCATTGGGTTTCTGGGCTAAGACCTGTGATCAATCACACTCGCCCATGAACACTGCGCGTGTCTGAGCATATTCTGGCCAAAGACCATTGACTGAGGAAGGTGAGGGCACATACATTGTCTATGTGGGCAACAAGTCTATCGTCGACAACGAGGATACAATAGGGGATGGGAAGTTTCCTATGTATTAATAGTTTTCTGTCTCTCTCCCCAACGAGGATATGTTACAGCTGTTTCCATATCGATAGACCTGATTCATGACCTGCCTTGAAGACTGTCTGCTTTACGTTTTCCTTTCGGCTCGGAGGATGCTGCGGTCACTGGTTTCCTGAAGAGCGGCTTTACATAAGTGGGAGCAACTTGATTATAGGTCCACCTGCGAAGTGCCTTGCATTCATGCTTTGCACCAATAGACCATCGCCTTCTTCCTCGGAGTCCTCTGCATCGTCGTTTTTGAGCATACAGCCAGTTGACCAAGCGGCAAGTTCACCTTCTGGTCAATAACCTCGATCGTCGGTCGGCGCTAAGTTCCATTCTTTTTCGCCGAACGCTTCGATAATGCCGGCGGCCTAAGTACTGGCCCCAAAATGTCCGGACACTGATAGCGTTGTTCAGGCTTATGACAACTCCATATATGTATGAGCGACTTCTTCTCCGAACGTCGACAATTGTTTCCTTTGCGGAAACGCCAAAAGATAGACCTTGTTCTCAGTTCCATTGAGAAGATTAAGAGGGATGTTGGGATGTTGTGGGTCCTCTTGATGATCGATAAACTGTAGTCTGTCAAACATCTTGCCGTTGCGATAAAACACGTGGCGAGCTGATATCGATGGACTATTGACCAACAAAGAGGAGACAGAAAGGGTTGACTCTATTATATTTCAGCAACCGTTGCTAGGTTTCTGGGACAGGAGCAGCGACAAGTCACAAACCACACCCCGCTCATGAGTACTGTGCGTTTCTGAACGAATTTTGGCCAAGACATCTGGCTGAACAGTGAAGGTGAGAGCACATAATATACTGTCTATGCAGGATGACAAGTCCATCGTCGACGAAGAGGATATGATAGAGAACCTCCATAATAGTGCGTGTAAGTTAATTGTGCAGTATTTTATTCTCCACGCAACTCGGATGGCACATGTGCCTTCAGGAATGTCTGAAAGACGACCTCATCTGTCATCACGGATTTGATACCCTTAATATAAAAATGGACAAGTTGATCAAGGCAAAGTTGCGCGATTTCCCAGTTGTCCCGATGCGAAGATGTGGGTTGTATGTCGCCGTCCGAACGTCCGCCCAACAGAAACGAAGCCTTTTTCATGTGGCATCCAACGGCACCCACCCCCAGCCACTCATCAAGCAATCTACTCTTCAGCTTGCCACCTTCATACCGAAGGCAAACCCAGGTAAGGATCCAAATGAATGATTCAGCGTCGTGTCGGTACAAATGCTCGACATTTCCTTCAATGGCTGTCTTCGTCAGAAGCTCGACCGCCATGAATGGCACAGTTCCGGCGCGCTCGTGACCTATGGGAGTACCTCGAGCCAATGACAAATCATAGTCGTTGATGATGCCAATTACTAGGTCACTCGAGGTCCTATAAAACATTAGATCGCTAGGGCGGACGACACGACGACGGACGCAGTTCTTCCAGAGGACTCGATGGCCTGTCGTCACAATTAAACGTCGATGGCCAATCCAAAGTGCAAGGCAATGATCACATACCTACTACCGCTTGCCACCATGCGCGAAGGAACTCTTCGCCGCTCAACCCCGTGATTGGCAAATGAAGCGTTTTGAATACGATGGCGTACGAGACGCGACTACCACGTTCAGTGGGGTCAATTCTGAGTGCCTTTCTTATACTCGCTGAGGATGTTTCTTCAAACTTATGGAACCAGACCATCTCTGGGACGTGGCCGTCCAACTGTGCCATCTCGTAATCCGCAACTTTGTGCACCTCTAATATACCAGGCTCTTCTGGCCAATAGAGCTCGGCAACCAGTTTGTTGGTATGACTAGAACGCTCCCGTGCCAGCCTCGATAACGTGGGGCGCTTCACCGGAAACACGGTGGTTGCACGTCCACACACCGAAAAGAGTACGTTCGCTGACAGAGGACGGAGTAACCGCCTGGAAGTGTCTTTGGCCCAGTAGCCTTAGCAGTATTGGCCACGGTGAGGAAAGTTCGAAGTAAACTTCCTAAATGTAGAGACGCCGAAGTTCTTTTCATGAGAACTCGATCGAGAGTTTGATTCTTGCCTATGGAAGCAATGCAAACCGTAGAGATTTTCTAACATCAGTGTACCACTATTACAGTAGAACATTTTATGTAAATCACAGTAACTGCAGTCTGAGATCTTAGTATCAACACACTACAAGACCCCCACTACATAACTAGAAGATATATATGTGTATAAGATGTCTGTCCATTGTCAATTGGCTAGTTTGCGAAAACAAAGAAAGCAAACACCCCAAGTTAAAAGAAATCAGTACAACGTTATGACACCCCCAACTAAGACAGCTCCTACAGCCACGCTAATGGCCGTGACTTGCTTCCCGATACCAGCCCATCCCGGCTGTGCGACACCATTCGCAGCGCTGGGCCCGAACGTCTGGGCGAACTGTGAGAGAGGACCTGGTGTGCCACTAACGGTCACTGTCGGGGCAGAAGCAGGACTCGGATTGCTTCCCGTGGAATTCGCATCAGTGACAGAGAAGCGAGAGGAAACGGAATATGTGACGCCAGAGGTGGAGTTGCGGCAAAGTAAAAAATAGTCATCGCCTGCCGGTACGTCTTGGAGGACGACATTTAGACCACTCATGGTAGACGGGACTGGAAGAGGCTCTTCAGCATCCATCAAAACTGCCGTACGATTGAAGGCTTACGTTCTGTAGCCACGAAATAAACCCCGCCTCGACTAAGGCGCGTTATCTCGATGTCGAAGGTAGCAATTCCATCCAATAAGCCCATGGTCCATGAAACCGGAAAAGGAGAGTCATTCTTCCATGTTGTCGATGAACCTGGCTGATTCACGACAAAATCTGATGTCCAGACGTATCTTCTGTTAGTGACACTACGGGACCGAGAGTCCGAGAGAGCCTCGAGCACTCACAGGCATCAACCTCGGAGATCAGTGATGAGAGTAAAAGTGTTAAAACGAACACAAGATATTGCCAAGAGTGTATGCGATTTGAGAGAAGCATCATTCGAAGGGACAGACGAACTGGGGCGACGTTCAAATTCTAACTTGAACTAGTGTCGGTGAGAGTGCGGAGGTCCTTGCTTTCCGTGGGAAACATACTGTCAGGTACGCCGCGGGGGCTTTCAAACCTAGCTGCATGGTACACAACGAATAACATCGACGACATTCGTTTTTATGCTTTGTTGAAGTTTGTATGCCCCGTCCGCAAGGCAAGACAAGGCCACGAAGCTGCAGGGGTATTGGTATGTTAGGTTTGTACATAGGACGAGGAATCTTCTTCACGAAACAGGAGCTGTCGTGAGATCGAGGAATACATTAGGGAAAATTCGAGGTGCATGCGAAGGTGGTATCACATGAGAGAGGATCCTGGCAGGTGATAATTCTCACCAACATGACCGGGAATCTCAGCATAATTATGCATAGTTATGGAGGTATTTCATGGTCAAGCATTATGTAACGGGAAGTGTCTTGCCCGTTTTACCATACTCGTCTCGAGCCTTAATCCTCAAAAGCTTAAGAGTACTAGTCAGAACCGCATGCAGGTCGAAAGCGCTTCCCAAAGTGTTCCTCGATGGCGAATCTCGAATCTCGAACTTCGTGCCATCGGTCGATAGTGAAAAGGTATGACCTCCAACTTTCCTCTGAAAACCTAGGTGTCAAATGTTGCAACCCGGTGCGCCCGCCTTCTGTGTTGTTCTTCGCGGTATCTGCTCCCCGCTTCGTTTGGACTTCTTCCGTGCGCAATGGTCTGACGCTCCTCTAACTCAACATGATTCATCGACCATATACCTTACACATTTTCCCATGGAATGCCATACTCCTCAAGCATGTACCCAGCTTATCGTCCTTCACGACGGCATATTTGGACAAGCGTAAGTACTTCAAACTAGGAATAGACAATTTGACACTTCCGCACATGCCAAAGGTGAAAGGACGCAGTGCGCATAATATCCTTCGAGGTGCACGTGGAACATCCAAGCGCGCGCCTGATCCGATGCTGATTGAATCTTGAGCACGAATATACCCACGATGCAAGCTGTGATGAAGCGCCTTGGAATCTACCATGCCTAAGTAGTAAGGAACATGGGTACCTCGAATGTGTAATGCATGATATTGATGCATCTCGATGGTGTCAGATAGTCACATGGTGAACTTTTTCGCACCGACCCCGGCGCACGAGATCGATGAGATGCTGGTCCAACAATATTAATATACCTAGCTATTCACGAAGCGCTCTTGAGCGCTCCGGGTTGGCGTCAAACAGAACCTGTGACTGGCTAACCAGCTCGAGGGCTCCCAGTAGTTGAAGAACTCGTCAATGGCGTCATCAGCGACTTGGGGCTGAGATACCTCAAAATGCTCAATAGGCGAGCGCAGGGGAGACCAACATTTTGACTCTGCAGCCTCTGATTCAAGGCGCTGTCACAGGCGCTATAGTAAAAGCTCTAGAAGATCTATTTACATAATGGTATTTTGCATTTGACCGATTTTGCCCACATTTAGCGTTGGTGTCGGGTCCTCTTTGTATTTATTTACGTGACGACCTTCTCTTACCTCAATCATTCGCGTAACAGCGTTGCTGCAAGACAATCTTCTTCAGGTTGCCGTGTCTAACGTTCGGCCTCCCTGGCATATACTGGGTAGTATATGCAGCTATCACAGATTTGTAGGTCGGCTCATGTATTATTTCATTGTGGTCACGCCAGTCTTGCCTGGAGTTCAACGTCAACTGCTACGTGTGGTATCGCAGCGACCATTTTACCCTGATCCCAGTTTTGTTTTGTACAGGATTATATGTATATCTGCGCGGTGGTCACTCACCCAGGCCACTATTAGACGTTCAAACGTTCAACTCCATATATCAACATATGCACTCCCCAGTACCAAGAAGACGCCCAACTTGCAAGTCTCATTTGCATGTCGCAGCACATGGTAATATTGCGTATCCGCGCCCGCTGCCCTTTCAGCACAGGAACATACGTTCCTTGTGCATCCGCTGCACAGGCCTGCACTTGCAGAACGTTCACTGGCAGCATTGCATTACTTGAGCCGAAGGAAATGCGGGATGCCTAGAGGAAGCGAACAAATTCTCATTAGTGCGCGCTTGTGAAGGCATCCTGTGCCTGCCTCAATCAGCTTCCCTGTACTAATTGTCTGCTGAGGGGGTCTGTATAATACATATTAACTTGAATGGACGCCCAGTTGAGTACTAGCTCCCTAGCTCCCTTCTACCATCAAGACGTCGAGCAACCATGCACTTCCTACCGTACTTTTGGTTCTTAACATTATTCTCCTTGTGTCTAGCTGCAGTCCCCTCAAGGACGATCGCAAAGAGAGACAAGAGCTCATTCGTGAGCTCTACTAGTAACGGATTTTCTGTCAACGGAAGGTAGGAACAATCACTTTTATCAGGATCTAGAACGCAAACACATTGCATCAATAGCTCGCTTAGATACGTCGGGACGAACTTGTACTGGCTGCCAACGTTGGATTCGAACGATGACATTTGGAATATGCTAGCGAATATTTCGGCTGTCGGGATCAAGGTCGTCAGGCTTTGGGCGTTTAACGGTTTGTTCATTGCTATTCCACCGAGTTTCCCAACGACTGTTGGCTTCATCACAGATGTAGAAACGATCCCGGACACCGGGACGTGGTTCCAATTAGTACAGAATGGGACCACCACGATCAATGACGGACCGAATGGACTTCAGAAGCTTGACACAGTCGTCCAGATGGCAGAACAACACGGGCTATATGTCATCTTGTCACTAACGAATAACTGGAACCCCGTTCCTAACACAACGACCGCAGGCAATATCTCGACTCAGGTGCTCGCTTCATCTGTTACTCCGCGTAATACACTTTCCAACGACTTTGGTAAGCAGAGATTTAGTATCTGATCGAACTTGAGATAAATTGCCGTTCTTCATAGGCGGTATGGACCTCTATGTTCGCCAGTTCGGACTTCAAAATCACGACGATTTTTATACACACGAAGGGATTTTGAGCGCCTTCCAGAATTACACCAAGCAGATCGTGACTCGCTATGCTGATAGTCCCGCTGTGTTCAGCTGGGAACTTGCAAATGATGCTAGGTAATCCTTTCTCAACTTCTTACGGCCCTGGAATATATCACGGACGATATGATAGATGCAACTCCACCATACCTACGAGTGCGACATGCACGACACAAACCGTGACGAAGTGGCATGCTGCGATGGCTTCCTTTATCGCGACCCTCGATTCAAACCACATCGTTTCTGCCGGGCAAGTTACATATATTATGCTGCAGAGATATAGTGCTAACTTTCCTCTAGAACATCTGGGTACCAATGCACAGACTGCCCGAAGCTGTACCCCGTCACACCAACCGCGACACCCGTCACCTCTCCGGCACCTGGCAAGAAGCGCAGCAAATCCCCCTTGACGAACGCACAAGTCGTGAGACAGCGTGCCGAGGCAAGACGCCTCAACAGGGCGGCCGCTAAACGTGCGGGAACTCTGAAGGAAGACGGTATCAGGATAAGGGGTCGCTGGGTATCTACAGGTGCCTTGGTTTCTCTCTGAAGGCTGCAGGATTTCTCATCATAATTCAGCAACACGGCGCCAAGAGATCTCGACTGGGTCCTCAACGGACGGTTCAACTGGTGTCGACAGCCAGGACATCCTTAACATCCCCAACATCGGCTTCGGTTCCTTCCAGGTATTTCCAGACCAGGAGTCTTATGGCCCTGATGACCCCAATCTGGATGCTGTCGCCAACAAGATCAACTCGAGTCTTTTGTGGATCCAGCAATCGGCTCAGTCTGCTGCCGCGTGAGTTACAACTTCGGTGACCCAGACCGATGACTGAGTCCCGCTTCTTCCAGCGTTGGGAAGCCTGTTGTCCTTACAGGATTCGGTCTAGTCACTCAAGACAATTTGCAGAGCTTCGTCCCATTCAACATGAGTTATGCCCCGTACACATCTAGTACAGGTATAATATCGTCGCACTTCAACGGTTGACAGTGATGTACTCATCACCCCATCCTCGCAGCGGCCATGGACGTCGCCAACTCGACAAGTTTCGCCAACAACACGCAGCAAGAACAGGGTTATAGCTCATTTTTGGATAGTGCGTATATGCAGAGTGACTATGGGCAGTTATACTAAGTCTATGTATTGCAGTGGCCAACAGTGCTGGTTTGGCGGGCGTAATGCAGTACCAGGTCGATATTTCTCTTATTTATAATGTGCAATGACTGATGTCCGTTGCAGTGGGGCTCGACCGGCATTTCCCAGTCAAGCTCTTCTATCCAGTTAGACACAAATACATCCCCGACACCGTCAACAGAAACAGGGGAGACGCCTAATGACGGGTACTCAATGTGCGCACCCTGATATGATCTCGATAGAACCCAACTCACCGATCTTTGTAGTGCCAATAACGTAGCGATACAACAAATCCTGAAGACGGGCGCGCAGGCGATGGCTGCGAATTCTTGAGGACTTTGATGATGAGATGATGAAATAGATGTTTGTATGCTCAGCTGAACGACCTTTGTTTCTTCCTACTTAGCTTCCTGTTACCCCAAAGACGCTCGTGTTTTCTCAAATCGTGATTCATAAGAGTCATCTGACGATATCAAATGGGTCACCTGTCCTGCGATTCTATGTGGTTGAGGATTGTCTACATTCGACTTCAGATATGGCTAGATCTAAGTGCAAGTGCTTGCAATGCAGTACTTGTTGGCGGATGTGTCGAATAAAGGCGTCGAATTTCGGAAGGAAATCCTGATCATGAAATGAACGAATTGCACTGCTGAGCTGCGCAACTACGATGTGCACATTTTCGAGCTAGCGTTTCGAGATAGAAATATGCTCAGTGTGGAACAACTTGAAGTAGACAGGTTCGGGACTGTCACTCTTGTTCATGATACACTATTGACAAGCCTAATCTCCATGATGATAATGTGCCTTCCTGCAGCACAGTACTTACACTCGCGCACAGTCGATCGACCTCCTACTAATTCCAATACTTTCAAGTTGGCCTTCACTTCTGCCTGTCGGTGAGATCCCCTTTATTTAACGCAAGGATAACCTGTGGGTGAATGATGCTTGTCAGGATGGATATGGTGCGACGAGCAATGTCGCCCATCTAACATGCAGCTGAGATGTATCTTATGCCTCTCTGCAAAAGGCTTTGATAGAACTATTCCTATTCGCGCATTTGATCTCTGTGGGGTGATTACATTCATTGGTGCTAGGTTGTGTGCAAGTTAAACGAGGCTTCATTCACTGATATCAGATATATCGACATGGGCTCGGGCTCTCACTCAGCGCGTTTCTTTTGTAGCGATTCACGGTCGGCCGTATGACTTCAAGACCTGTTGGTAGGTTTGATGTGACCTTTTCGACCCTTCGTTTCAAAGGCAAACCGCTGGAGATATTCATAAACACCATTGTCAGAAAGCCGCTGTTGGAGTGTTGCGGCTGAACCTGGTTTCGCCGGTTTTCGTAGTGCGTAGGGACTTTTGTTTACCCTACGCGCGTCGCGTTTCTTACGGGTTCCCTGTAAAACCTGAGTTGGTATTACTTCGGAAGCACGCGCCTGAGACTGCGGAAACCTTCTACACGGCTTCTTTGTTTCATGCAGCTGCAAACACTGTACCTCTATGATTGTCCCACTCAGGTCGACAACCACATTCTTTGGAAGCCGTGCCAAGTGGGCTGCATATCACTGTTCTCTACGACACTAAAGGCCTGGCTCCACGAATAACCAAGTGCTAGTTTGGACATTAAGAGCCGTCATCAGTGTGGCCATATACCTCTCCAATATCTAAGGTCCGTCACCATACCTCTCGGACTCAGTCATCTCACGACAAATCACTTCAGTACACGCATCTGCTATTCGCCGCATCTGGAACTTTACAACTCTTTCAAGCCCATCCTTACACGATAGCACATTTTGAGAGTTTATCGGTGCGATACGTCCGAGTCTCTTCCCCTGACGATCCTGGGGCTGGGAGGGACATCCAGGTCCCTGAAACCTTTACTTCGACGCACGCCTGAGGGCTTGGCATGCAGTATCACCTGTCCCGCGCTAAATGACATATAAGCATGGAGGTCGGAAGATGAAGAAAGGACGGAGGGAACGAGCATGGGGACTCGTAATCACCTTCTTTAGACTTCTGGGCTTTGTCCAACCGTGGCTTGATTGTAACACACATGCATAATACATTAAGTTACGTAGTGTACAAAATACATCGAAACTATTACACCACCACTTGACCAGCAGCCAGGGTATCTTTGAACTTCTGCAAACTTGACGAATCATCCTCGACCACCACAGCGCTGACTGCTCCATGAGGAATATAGCCCCGATCAGCATCGAACAGGACATAACCATGGTTGTCACTGTTAACAACGAGCTCTCGCAAGCCGGTCAGCTCTGAAGCCCATCGTTCCCATATGGTTGACCACAGCCTGGTAGCAGTTGACGAGCTTGGTATGTGGCATGCGCATGATTGCAACTCGAGATGTTGTAAGGTATCCCTATGACGAATGATAAAGTCCTCAATGCCTTCGGCGGAGGGCGTCTGGTCGAAAACGATGTTTTCGAGCACGAGCGATTGGAGAGATGGATAGTGTAATGAAGAAAGTTGTGCAGTGAGGCTGTGGTAGGGGCCCTGGGGGCTGCGTAACACGAGTGATTTCAGTGTAGGGTTTGAGGGAGGTAAGAGTGCACCGAGTGATCCATTGACGTTCTTGGAACCAGACCAAACACTGACTTCGTCATTGGATACAACGGATATTGATAGATGAGACAGGGGCGATTCCGTAAGGGATGCAATGAAATCGTGGCATGTGGTAGGCAGGATCACGTTATTCAGTGACAAAGTGGCCATGGGGGACATTTTCATGCCGTGATGAATGGCATGAAGAACGGCGAGTTGTCGATTTGTGAACCAGAATGGGCTCTCGGGAACTTCCCTCCCTGACTGTGAGAGAAATGACGGCCAAAAGTTGACCATGACGCGTTCAAGCCTCGGAAGTGCAGTTATTCCACAAAATGCCTCGGTCAGTGCTTCTTCAAGCTCACTGATTTCAAACGCATCCCCACAATCTACATGCACATATTCCCGATTAGACACCGTCAGAAGTGGGCGAAGGAAAAGTGACTTGCCTACGTCATCGGGCGGAAGCTTGAGACATTCATTGTCACGCGAGTCATAGATAACCTCTCGAACATGAGCGGCCAGGCTTGTGACACCCATGATCTGGTGGCAGTTTTGCGCGCTCTGGATACTATTCTTGATGCGAAGCTTGCTGAACACGCGGGGAGTGACCAGCTCCCTATATGTCCAGCTTAAGTTGCGTAAATGGAGAAGATCAGCTGTTGCGGAAACATGCTGAACTATGGCGCGGATAAGTTCAATGGGTAGATCTCGCATTGGGAACGGCTTCGCGGGGCGGGGGATTCGATATCGTGCGTGAGTTTGAAAAGAGTACGAAAAAGGTCCCACCTTTATATACCAAGCGTCTACATTATAATCGCAGGACAAGGAAAGAATCCTTAACAGAAGCTCCAATTCGAAATGTGCGAGAAACACGAAAGCCCTCAGTGACAACATAGAACTCCTTTGGGTTCCGTTTTGACGGTAGCTCCATGGAGGTAATGACGGAAGATAAGACGCTCGGGCCTTGCTGCCAGCCTATCATGTTCACTCTATAAAAACGTTCTAGGTTGTATAAATGGAACTGACATTTCTAGATCATCCGCAGCAAATATGAAAGCTGCGCACCCAGCACAGTGGTTCAATGACGATGTCAGTCGACTTCTGAGATATGAATCGTCATGATCGAGATACTGCGGGAACAATCTTGCCAATCAACACTGAGTGTTGTATACCGACACCGTCAAAAATTAGAATCTCGGCAAATACATTGTAATGCAACAGTTAGAAGTAGAATACAAGTTGCTGGCACTGGTTCGCTTTTACGTCACGTTGGTTACAGCGCTTTATATTGCTTTATACCACACTTTATGTAGGAAAGACGTGTGGTACGGCTGGAGAAATTGAAGTAAGGATGCAACGTATATTGCTATGTACTGAGTAGTAAGTACAACTGGTCTTCTGTCTCCTCCGTAATATAGGACATGATTTGGGCAGAAGGTGGGAAATCAATGACAGCTGGCTCCCGAAGAGTGCTCTCTCTTCGTCCGGGACCTAGGCCATCGACCCTCATTTACTCAATAACAATCAAATACCATTTCACCCATCTGCTCACTGCCCTCCACTTCAACATTTCATTCCCCCATACAGCCAAGCGAGTCTCCATGCTAGAACTTGGATGTCCCTCTACCGCGCACCGAAAACTTGTCATCTATTGAGACTGACTTTAGGATTCTCCAGTCTATAACCCACGCCACCGGGACCGACTAGTGCCTAGGTGTCGACGCCACGAAGCCCGTTGGTATGCTGACGTCGAGTAACCTTATAGTCTTGATGTGGATCATAGTGTAGCTTTGCGCTAATCATCTCGATTCTTGGACGTTTGACACCTGGAGATTATTTCTTGTCATTTATGCGTTGATGGAATATCTCACAATTTTGGATGTCTAGTACCTTTGGGCTTTGGGACAGGACTTCATCTACTATCCCAGAACGGGTATGCTCTTGCTCCAGAGTGGCCTGCTCGCCCTTGGTTCGTCTGGTGGTTTCACATGAGAGTGAGCTCTCCCCTGCGTCCATGATTATCCTTCCTTGTGTTGACTTATGCCATTCTTCCGCCTCCACTACCCTAGCGGTTTACGTCCGAGAGGTGCTGATTATTGTTGGACACAACAGCCGAGGCTCCGTCACCACGTTTGTCACTTGTAGCACATCCAAAAGCAAGCCAGTCCCAGTAGAGTGCTGAGGCTCACCAGCAACGAAGGAGCGTTGCTGTCAATGAGGCGCTGCGCCATGAATGGGTCACAGCCCTCGTGGCCCTCACCTCGTTGCTCTTACCTGCCCATGGAGTTCACAACACCGCGCGCAGTCTTCCGGTCACCTTTGTGCTTCCTTCTCATGATCACGCCATAACACCATGTACACCGAATTCGCAACCCCAATTTCGCGAGTCTTATTTGATTCAGTTGGATGCTTCAATAGTTAAGATTCGATTGTCCGAAATCCGAACCTCTTTACTTGCCAGTGGATGAATTGACACATTTGTTTGTCGCACTATTAGTCAGAACGTATCCGTTTCCAACAATCA
>MU836977.1:193563-215057 GCA_029603245.1 Rhizopogon salebrosus TDB-379 | reverse complement strand
CTGCGCCACTCCTGCCAAATTTTCAGCAGCTGTGAGGCAGTGCGAGTATTGGATTCATGTCCAATTGGTACACCAGCCAAAACCAAATGGTTCAGAGCTCGCCCACAGGTGACCGCTCTATCTTCTGCCGAAGGCCGGAGACGGCCATCAATTTCGAAGCAGTCCACAAATGTATCTCGGATTCGCTGACAGTAAGACGCAATGTCTGAGTCTGGTGACCATGTAATGGTGGGTATGAGTGCGACAGCGGCTGCAATGTTGTCCGGATCTGTAGATGTCGCAAGTACCGATCGTACGGCAGATTCCGTCGTTTGGCCACTGGGGGAGGTGGGGCTTAGCAGTCGCTGTATGAGGCTTAATGTGGAGGCCTTGATGCTGCGGAGGAAGGAGCGAAAGCGGGCACTAAGTGAGCGCAAGTCTTTGTCATTATTCTTAGTCCACAAACTTCCTGCCCACATGAATGCACCAGCCATGCGAAGGATGAAGGATGCTGGTGTTTGAAAAGGACAAACTGGGGATAAAAGGGGTGTAAAGAGCGTGAAGGTGTAGAACAGGGAGTCGAGCGCCGTGGTCGTAATGATGATAGAGGTTATGGTCCTTTGTTGGTCTAGACGAAGGAAGATAGGGAAATGCCAAAAAGTAACAAAGAGATTTGTAGCAAGACGGGGAATAATTGCAGTATAGCATTGAACTGCCATGCCTCGAGGCCTTCGAGTTTTTTCTGTCTGTTCTTCCCCCGCTCCTCGATGGATCCTCGCCCAAAACGCTCAAGCTTGTAAAAACGAAGCCACTGCTTGCCTAGAACGGCACCGAAGGCAGCAAGGAGGCTGAATGAGAGACTGGAATATGCCAGAGTCTGGAACCAATTTTGCCCGCCGGAGTATGCAGGTGGGTCGGGAAGCGGAAAACTATCTCCGATAGAGATCCCGTTGCTCTCCATAACCATGAGCATGATGATTTGCGTCAATAAGGCGTTCGTAGCATTACCGGTGTTAGGCCCGTTAGAGATAATGAATGCCGTGTTCACTGCGGAGAATAGACCAGACTAAGACAATCCATTAGCCGAAAGTTGCGCATTAAGCGTGCGACTCACAAAAATTAAGACGATGTCCATATCACCATCATGGCGCTCCAAAAACTCACTGTCGTATTCCGCTGCGACCTTTTGGTATGCGGCCCAGAACTGCACCCGATGGTCATTTGTTCTTTTTCTATGATGTTGGAATTTCGAAGAGTGTCGAGGACTTGCTGCGAAATGTTCACCAGTCTAATCGAGTTGTCAGCACGCACCCCGGAGCCCACTACTTTGCTCACTTCTCAGATGCTTTGACATCAGGAGGATCAAGTGAGCCAGCGGCGTCCGTATCCAGGGTGGATCGGCGACTCGGCGTAGTAGACCGTACATGCGCGGCAAGAGGCCGAGATGACACACTATGGTGTATTAGTCGTGTTCGAGGCATGTAGAACTTACAACTCACGGTTGACATGAACCACCTGATGGAGAGCGTGATCGACTGAAACCTGACACTGGAGGCGAACACACGACCTGTGGTTGCCTGGGTCATGGTCAACTATAGTAACATCATGGGGGCAAGCAAACCTACGGAAATTGAGGGTTGTTACGGATGTTCCAATCAGGAGGACAGGTATCAGTATCCATCGTGCGCTGCTTGGAAATGCAACATTCGTGTGTTGTTCGGCCTTATGAAGGTGCCAAAGGTTTACATAACAGCCTTGTGGTAGATAACGAGGTATGGTAGCGGGGCGCAAATTGTCCACACAGTGCGATAGTAACGCTCAGGTGAACTTGTCGATTCTCATTAATTTGGATTTGGTCCAGCTAAGTCTTTCGATCGCCGACCATGACCGGATACCCCAGATAAATGATTGGGACGATCTTAAGGCTGACATAGTAGTGTAGTGACTGTCAGATAAATCGCGGTGAATGCGGATATATATTATGGGGCAGTAACCATGGTGGTGCATAGCACGGATGTTCTGGCTCCATGCATCGGAACAAACAGAATCATGGGATGGTACTGTGTTCTTGCGGAGGAAAGGAGTAGAATATGAGCCCGCCCAAGTCCAAAAAGTGTATGACATAATGTGACGTCTGCAGAAAAATAAGCACGACTCGGAGTGAGCTTCGTATGCGTGATGATGAAAAAAAACGATGCAGCAGAAAGCGACAAGATGGCGATATGAATATATGCGTTGGGCTCAACCAGCGACAGCTTGATACATGAGGCGAGGCACCTGATAGCACGCCGCGTAGGTAATCGTTTGAGATGTGAACCGCTCCAAGTGTACATCCGACTAATTCCCAGTTGCCCGAATGACGTTTACCGTGAAGACCGCAGAAGTCAGGGCAGGGTGTTAATTAACATTTCCTAGGAGGAACTGTCAGTGAGAAATAATTAAATAACGCTGAAGAATGACCACAAATTGGGCGGGAACTAGTCTGCCGCAGCCGGACCTATGATAGGGGAATGAAGATTATCGTTCTTTCTGACACGCTGGAATGCAACAGTTTGTTGCGAAGTGTCGGAAACCACGGCATGAAGAATATCCGCACTTCCTTGGTAACTGACATCGTGCTCGCTTCTCGTTGTCATCATTGAAGTTCCTGAATCTGTTCTCGACTCTAGAGAGGTCTTGCAGAAGCTTCTAACTGTAGATTGTTAATTGAACGTGGAAATAACCTGCCCTCCATTGCGTGAGATTTTATGCAGGACCAATAACCGATCGAACTTGCGGCTTGCCAGGATCACGCTTTGGAAGACAAAGAGAATCTCATCTACAGATTTCAGCGAAGAAAGGAGGTGGACCATCAGACTTTCTAAGAAGTTTTGGGAGTTGTGTATGATGCTGCCAGCTGGTGAGTGTGGTAATTCAATCATTGGATTATCGATAGAATTTCAGTGAGCACGTGACCTCCATTTTTTATATAAAAAGGCCTAGACTCGTGACATCTATGATAAGGATTGACTGAATCTTGTAAACTTCTCCATGGGATATGAGCGCCGTGGTAGAAGTAGCAGCAGCCCTGATGAGAGCTTTTGCAAACCGCTGCCGATTCGCTTCACTAGCCTTTCCTCGTTAATAGCACTCTACCCTTGGGGTGGCCTGCACTGTGCAACAGGTGCGAAATGGGTGATCAGTCCAGAGTCACACATAGACCTAATTATATGCCTGCCTCGTTCCTCGGTGAATAGAAAGCCAACGCCCATTTTGGGAGGTGGCCGTGGGCCCCTTGCCGCAACTATGTGCGTCCAGCGGAACTTGGCGATCGCCGATAACTATGTCATACCCTCATTTTCGTGATTCCAGAACCATCGGAAGTGGTGGCTCACAGTAGCATCGCGGGTGTGTACACAGAGTTAGTACTGGTCCCTGGAGGTACACAAGATAACGACCTATATCAAGCTCAATAGGTTGTATATGAACAAGGTGAGATCCGGTCGCACTGCGGCTCATGATAATTCTTGAAGGCTTGACATGTGATAGCGTAGGGAGGAGGCTCGGCAGCGTTGGCTTAGCATGAACCACAATCTTTGCAGCAAATAACACCCACCTTCAGCCAGTCCCTCATCGCGGGTATAAAGCCCAAAGTACCATAATCATTAATGTGCGTTGTCTGCCTGGATTTCATACATTCCGTCTCTTCGTCATATGATGGGTTAAGTAGTATCTGGGATATCCAGATCCAGGGTGGCTTCCCAGTTGACTGCGCTTGATGCTGTCACTCAATTGGGACCACGCGCTCCTGCTGCAGACTGGCCAGACCGCGATAGCCTGAATCATTGGAACCTCGATGAATCACGCGTTGCAAGCGGTGTATATAACCGGAATAGGGGGCCAGTGTTGCTGTTGGGCCATGGAAATTTATGGCAGCGAGTGGAGCATCTACACGTACAGAGAACGCATTACGATGTACTATTTATCAAACTTGACTTTGAAAAGCAATTAGAATTCTGTACGGTATAGAGGATGGGCATCGCGAGAAGTTTTGCAACCGCGACGTGGATAGTATATGGAACACAAATCCTTGGAGAGTCTTGTCCAATCCGTCGAAATCAAGTCGAAATCGTGGGATCTTCCAGCCATTTGTAGATCAATCACGTATGTACTACATACAAAGACAGACATTTGTCGTTACACTGTATAAGTGAGCGATCGATGCGGAAAACATTTCGGGAGACTGGCGAAGTCGTGAGGACACCGGTTTGTGCAAGTCGACCCCGCATTAGTCTTGATGCAAACATGAGTTATCGTCTATTCCCAACTTATCAAGGCTTATATGTGATTTCTCAGCTTCTTCAAGTTGAGTCGTGTATCGAGCGACAACCAGACATTCTCCTTACGGAAATGCAAAACCAACTTCGGGAGATTTGTGGTGTCGACATTTCGATTTCAATGATTCCAGGAACGATACGTAGGCCAGGATTTACAAGGAAGGCTATCACATCTACATGGATATCGATCATGAAATACAGAAGATGAGCCGAAAGGCTCATCGTCTGGTCCTTTCCTTATTGTCCTTGGGGCCCAAGGCCTAGACACAGGACTCGTGCTACTAGTATGATAGGGATTGCCCCATATTTGTATGCTTCTTGAATCTCCATCGATGGGTCATGAGTCTGACTGCCATGCACGGACCATTTACTCCCATTGAGAAGCCTTAAGAAGGAGATATCCTACGTAGAACTAGAAGTACAAGCGGTTGGGGCAGCGGTTAGCCCCCTAATGGGAGCTTTCGCAGGCTCGAAACCGCTACCATCCCACTTTACTAGCCCCTCCATCAACATATTGGCAGAGCCTTACCTTCGGGGACGGTGGTCTGCAGCAGGTACGAAAGGGGTGATCTGCCTAGAGTTGCCACTTAGACTAATTTTTACATTGTCCATCACTCGACTCCACATCGTGGAAACACCTCTCTGAATTGGACACCCTTTTCGCAACATCTTTCCTCAACGTAACGACTCTTTCTTTCGATTTACTAGACAAGGCGACAGGTATTGTCGGTTTACACTCTTACAATACTCTGATTCAATCCCCCCGCTATAAAGTTCGTGTTCAAGATATCTAGGGGGAAGTTGCGGAGTTTTTCCGTGTGCTGTCACAGTGCAACCCATCCCGAACCCTTGAACACATTGTCATTTCAACCAACTGCTCCGAAATGCGAGAGCACTGGACATTGATTAGACAGTTGTTTCGTTTCACGTGGCTGCAAACTCTGCCTCTCTATTTTCACAACTTGAACCCAGTCTACCTTGACAACGACTTTCTTCTGGGGCCATGTCGAGCTGGCTACTATCCATGCACTCTCTGCGAGTGACGGACCGGTGTCAACGACCTGGCATTACATTCCGCGGATTATCCGCAGCACGCCGTCTATGTCACAGCATCTACCGGTGTGCAAGCGGATGAGAGTAGGCTCCACTTGCACAGTGCACACCGGTAGATGATGTGAATATTGACATACATCCCGAAGCTGAGCTATTTCAACATACCTCCCTAAAATAACTGGATTTGCTCTCCTTTCCAATAGAAGATGCTAAAGTTGTCGCTCGTGTCGTTTTCCTGATGTTCTCTTGTGTGGATGGGGTTGGGGCCCACATACATGTAGGTGTCATTCCAACATGGATTGTGGTCAACGACTACCTCCGGTCTTCCAAAACTTCTGCTGTCCTTATCGTATCACAGGAATAGTCGCGAGTCCTGGTGCTCGACGGCGTGGAATTATCTTGCAGTTGTTATTCAAGGTTGAATCGGGGTGGCTGGTGGAAGTCAATAAGTGAGGTCTAGCTGATACGAAGTACAAGGGCATGCAGGCAAACATGTTTCCATTCATTCACGTGGACCTCCCGCGGTCGAAGCTGCATCAGGAACGAGAAAAAGGAACCACAAGCTTGACGAAGAGAGCGACGCAGCCAGAATTTCAATTAGTCAGATTATGATCTAACCATTGAGTATTTTTCTGCGTCCGACAAGATTGGCGAAGTGGGGGGTAAGTGTATGCAATGCGTGTATGCTTGTTGGTGCAATTAATAGCCACACTGCGAGCTCCACGGATGGGCAGGATCAAACGAGGTGAGGGTTTGCCCTTTGTGAGGCTATACGGGCTCAGCGCCCAGTCCCTGCATAGGGTCTTGCAGCGAGCTCTCGTATGTAATACTTGAGACCCGCGTTGCCACCGGTCACTACCACATCAGCTCCAATGCTTCTTGAGTTCATCTCCGAGCCAGCACATGGAAGTCACTATTGACTTATCTCTTCAATCTGTAGATCTGCCTCGAGGCATGGCGCTCATAAATGAGTCGGCCTGCCGGGCACGCGTTGATTTTTCACCACTCAACTTGTTTGTCCCCTTGTGCCCGAATGAGAGTATCGGCAGATAACGTTCGGGAGACAGTCAGGGGTAGGTATTGTGGCCTCACTCGGGTAAGTAGTGATTTCATGTATAAAAACGTAGTAAATGTACCAGTTGATTTGCGGCATCAGTGCAACTAGGCAATGTATGAATAGATTCGTCCTCTTCAGGTTGCCTTTCTGAATGTGAGGCAGTTCAAACACCAGGCATCTCGACATTGTGTGAATGCAAGTTCCATGTAAACATCCCGGAGTTGAATCGATCAGGTGCGAGGTTATGGCCAGCCATTGAGAGTGAATTGTTTGCCAGTTTTGAAGTCACAGGTCGATTAAGTTCAAGAAGTTGTCCGTGGTAAAACGAACCATTGTGTTACGGCGTCCTTCAGTGGATGATATAGAGGCCCGCATGTTAAGGATTATCCATACATAATTTGAGCAACGTCGAGGAATTCCAATAATAGAGAAGAGTGGTACTATCAGTATCTATGGTACAGCAAACAGTCATGTCTGGGTCAATGCGTTAATGCGGTATAATAAGCCTGCAAGGCTGACACGATTTCGGGATCCTTATTTCGCCTCTTTAACTTATCTCTCACGAGACCGACATTCCTGCGGATGTCCTTGAGATCAGCTGTTGGAATCATAGCATGCAGCCGTCTAGTGAAATTGACAATGTCAGGGAAGGCTCTTATGCACTCGTCTTCATCATAGAGTTTGAAGGTCAGTACGGACTGCCAAGCTAGCTTTGCAAGGGATGAGAACCGCGCTTCCGTAACTGCACAAAATACCGGTGCATCTGGACAGATTGCACGAACACGCCCGAATATTGCAATGAGGTGGAAGGGGGCAGGCGAATCCTTCCCAGGGTTATGCAAAATAGATTTGCAGCGTTCGATGTGTCCATCAGTGAGGAGTTGTGTACACCATTGCCGGTTGGAAGACAGAGCTATGATAACCCGTAAGTAAGTGTCATCTACCCAGTGATTTTTGGCATCTGGTTCGCTTTCCACATGCACATGACGTCTAGGAGCACATGGATTGCGGCGGGTAGCCGTCAGAAGAGCTGGGGAAAGTTTTGTGAGGAGTAAATTGCGTATCCTCTCATCTTCTATGGCATTGAGGTCGGCAAGGGCTATTCGAGAGTCCAAAATTACTCGTAAAGCCGCATAGCGAAGGCGGCAAGATTTGTCTGGCTCCATGGCAGATACGAGTGCCTCTAGGTAAGCGGGTGTCCGATCATTGCTTCCAAGTCCATTCATAGCACTCAGCGCCAATAACGCATCTCCCATGACCGCGTGGTCCTTGGGACAAGACCTGAGGTAGTCGACAAGCCAGTCGAAATCAGCTGCTGTACGGGGGTCCCCATTCCACGTGAATCGGCCGCGCCAAATAGTTGAGTCGTTGTCCGGATGGATGAATCCATCCCCTGCAGCAGCAATCATCATGCGCAGTGCAGTTCTTGTATCTGCCTGACATCTCCGCCTATCGAAGTCAGATGACGTCAGCAGTTGGCAGGCGAGGGCTTTGCAGTGGTCAAATTCTCGTGGAAGAATGATCCTGCGCCATTCCTGCCAAATTCTCAGCTGCTGGGAGGCAGTGCGATCATTGCATTCATGTCTGATTGTAATAGGAGCCAGACACAAATGGTTTAGAGCTCGCCCACAGGCGACCGCTCTATCTTCTGCCGAAGGCCGGAGACGGCCATCAATTTCGAAGCAGTCCACAAATGTATCTCGGATTCGCTGACAGTAAGACGCAATGTCTGAGTCGGGTGACCATGTAATGGTGGGTATGAGTGCGGCTGCGGCTGCAATATTGTCTCGGTCTGTGGATGTGGCAAGTAACCATCGTATGGCAGATTCCGCCGTAGGGTCACTAGGATGCTTGGAATTAAGCGGTCCGTTCACGAGGATTAATGTGGACGATTTGATGCTCCAGGAGAGAAAGCGCGCGCCAAGTGAGCGTAAGTCTTTCATAAATGCACCAGCCATGCGAAGGGTGAGGGATGCTGGCGTTTGGAAGGGACAAACTGGGGATAAAAGGGATGCAAGGAAGGTGAGGATGTAGAATAGGAAGCCGAGCCCCGTAGTAGCAATGATAATAGAGGCGATGGTTCGTTGTTGGGTCCAGACGTAGGATGATAAGGAAATACCGAAAAGCAACAAAGATATTTGCAACAGGATGGGGAACAATTGCAGTACGGCATCGAGTTGCCATGCCCCGAGGCCATCAAGCTTTTGCTGTCTGCTCCTCCCACGCTCCTCCAGGGATCCGCGCCCAAATCGCTCAAGCTTGTAGACACGAAGCCACTGCTTGCCCAGAACGGCACCGAAGGCAGCAAGGAGGCAGAGTGAGAGACTAGTATATGCCAGAGTCTGGAACCAAACTTGCCCACTAGGGTACGCAGGTGGGAGGGAAGGCAGAAAATTATTTTCAATAGAAACCTCGTCGCTCTTCATCACCACAGGCGTGATGATTTGCGTCGATGGGGCATTTGTAGTGCTAGCTTGGATAGGCCCCATAGTGACGATAAATGCCGTGTTCACTGCGGAGAATAGAGCAGACTAAGACATGCCATCAGCGTATAGTAGTGCATTGAGCGTACGACTCACAAAAATGAAGACGATATCCATGTCACCATTATGGCGCTCCAAAAACTCGTTGTCATATTCCGCTGCGACGCTTTGGTATGCTGTCCAAAACTGTGTTCGAGGATCATTCGTTCTCTTTTCTACGATGTTGGAACTTCGAAGAGTGTCGAGGATTTGCTGCGAAATGTTCACCAGTCTAATCGAGTTGTCAGCACACACACTGGAGCCCGCCACTTTGCTCACTTCTCAGATGTTTTGACGTCAGGAGGATCAAGTGAATCAGTGGCGTCTATATCCAACGTGGATCGGGGACTTGGCGTATCAGACTGTGAAAGAGGCCGAGATGACAGACTTCGGTGTATTAGATGCATTCCAGGCATGTAGAACAATACAACTTACGGTTGACGCGAGCCATTTGATGGGGAGAGCGGTTGACTGAAAATTGGCACTGGAGATTGGCACCTCACATATGGTTCCCTATGACCTAGTCAACTATGGCCACATCATAGAGGTAAGGAAGCCTACGGAAAATGAGGGCTGCCGCAGTCATTCCTCTCAGGAGGGTAGACGTTAGTGTTCATCATGCGGTGACGGAAATCGCAGCATTTGCACTCCTGTAGGGCCTTATAAATGTGCACCCTTGCACTTTCGAAAAGTGGCAGCCTCATTGTAGAGAACGAGTTACGTTAGACGCCAAGTTAGTGTCTACCAGGGTCTTCACAGCATGCCACAGTAGCGCTCAGATGGAGATGTCGATTGTCATTAATTTGGTCCAGCTGAGTTTTTCAACCACAGACCACAATATCCCTGAGCAATAGGGAGGATGATCTAAGGGTGGTGAAGTTGATATAAATTGCGGTGAGTACGGACAAATGTAGGTAAGCGCGGTTTGTTACATGTATAGATCCTGATGCCATGAATTGGAACGGGCATAATCCTCGAAGGGCAGACATCACATGCTATCATCGCAGCAAGATTTGCACGGTAAGGTCGGGAGTTGGCCTTAGTATTGAGTGTGGAGATCAAACACTGTTCTTGCGGAGAGAACTGCAATTCGCTTCGGTAGCTGGTGTGGATTGCATGTCATTGGTTGCATCCCGGCACTGAAAATATTGTGGAGAAAGCAAGGCCAAAACGCAGTGAAGAGTCCAGTGTTTCGCGAGCCTGTCCTGCTGTCATTTGACAGTGGTTGGCGAGACGCCGACCGCGAGGAATCCGTGTTAACCTCGTTGGCGCAGCCTTTGAATCTTCAACCACTGCCGCATGGTGCCAGAATACACTCTTTGATGCAGTCTTGAACATTATTAATACACCGCACAGTTATTAGCGCTGGAACGCAACACGTTACAGGCTCTGCGTCATTTATTTGTAAATTAGGTAATCGAGACGATGCTTTTGCATCTAACAGGGCAGGAGGAAATACGAAGTAAACTACACTTGAGAGTCTGAGCTGTTTGAAGTTTGAGCATGGCGGACGGGGCTACGGGGATTCACACTAGAAAGGATAACCAAATTCTTTGTTTGAAGAACAATATGTCCGGGTCGGAATTTGGCATCCGGCCCGCCGGGGGATATCGTTGTTCGTGCCAATGGTGGCGCAACCAACTATGGAGATATGGACTGAACTATGGTTCGTATGTGATGCCAGATGTTCGCGAGGCTTCGTGTGTGTGAGGTGGCGCAGCAGAAAGTGATGAAATAGTGATATGAATGTGTAGGTTGTACTTAAAGCACCGCAGGGACAGATTGCGCATGCATGAAGCGAGGCACCTAATAAACATGTTGTACAGGTTAAATATGGTTCCGCGCAAATCGATTTGCGTACAACTGGTCAATTCCCGGTTGCGAGAACGACGAGCACGGCGAAGACAACAAAAGCTTAGGCATGGTATTAATTGACATTCCTAGGAGGGTTGGGCAGTACTAGCGCTGGAGAAAACTGGTCTGAACGCGAGAAAAAAGTTTTTTTTTTTGGTGGTAAAGTACCGGAAACAACGGTATGAATGATATCCGCACTTGCTGTACCATAGGTAATTGACATCGTGCTCCTGATTCTCGTTGTCGTCATTGACGTCCCTAGCCTGTTCTCAACCCTGGTGAAACCCTGCAGAGGCTTCTAGGTATAGATCGGCATCGTAGAAATGATGGACCTGCAGCATTGCGAGATAGTTCTTGCGAGACCAATAAGGGAAACTTGGGATGACGCCCAGGAAGACTCATTTCCAGATTTCAGCGAGAAACAAGGCCATCATGTTTTCAAGGAAGCTCTGGAGTGTGAGCTGTCATATAGGGGGCTGGTAGGTCACCGTAAATGTTCAAAGCATATCATAGCTTTAGCACCTTGATTTCCGGGATCTGAACATAGCAAGGACGGCAATCAGCATCTCATACGGAACGTATGTGCAGCAAGCATGGGTGCGACCTTGTTGTGCGGATGTTCGGTACCCAGCTGCTAAACAAGCTCGTTCACGTAACAAAAGAACTCTTGCAGCATCTTCTGCCATGTGGAAAGCCCGAGGCCTGCAGAAACACCTGAAATCGACGTAGAGGACACGTAGCCTTCGGAAAGCAAATGCTCAAAAGCCAGTCATATCGTGGATGCTGCCAGTAGCGTCAAGAATGCGTGGATTGCGACTATCGTGATACGGTGATGTGAGTGTCGTCCAAAGGACCTTGGTGGTAACTATGCTATACCCTCATCTTCGTGGTTGCACCAGGACCAACGACGAATCCCCTGGACTCCAACACGTGACACATCGAACTTCAGTTACGTTACTTCAGTGAAACACACATGATCGCACGACGCGAGTGCTGCCAGTAGCGTCAAGAATGCGTGGATTGCGACTATCGTGATACGGTGATGTGAGTGTCGTCCAAAGGACCTTGGTGGTAACTATGCTATACCTTCACCTTCGTGGTTGCACCAGGACTAACGACGAATCCCTGGACTCCAGCACGTGACACATCGAACTTCAGTTACGTTACTTCAGTGAAACACACATGATCGCACGACGCGAGCCTACTACATGATCGAACTTCGAATAACGCATTCATTGCTCACCATACGGTTTGTGGCAATGTGTGTGGCCGCGCAAAACACTCGATTACAATATTATTATAATATTGCGTCTTACCATTCCAGAACGCGTAGGACATCAGCCTTGCCATAATCGTGGCGGATCGTTACGTTGACAGATTGATGTCTAGCGTCATGGAAGCGACAGTAGCACTTCGAGCGCAGTGGAAGGTTTTGTCAAAGCCACGACTCAAGTGTGCAGTGACCTTTGCGTTCGGACCCGCTATCCCCAATCAATTCTCCCAGGACCGTTAACGAATGAAGATAGTCGTCCCTTGTGAGTTTTCACTGAATCGAGGATGTGCAGATCCCATAATCCCTTATCATTCTAGAATTGGACAGTGTCGTAGAACCACGCCATGCACACACATTCATTAGCGCCCATATGAGATATAAGTATCAGGTGTTTCGTGCCCATAGTCTTCCAGCACCCCACGATGTCGACTCCTCAAGCGCTCGTCGAAGCGCTCTTGATGAAATCAATACTTGGCGAAGAGCTCATCGATACGAAGTTCCACCTGTTTTCAAGCCGTTCAGCACACACAAGTAAAGTCACCAGACTTCAAGCCCTGTCGGCCAACGACGTTGTTCTGACATCGCGCTCTAATTTTTTCGCTGAATGTAAGCCGGGTTTTGTACATGGTTGTAGATTCACTCATTAGCAATTGTAGTGGTGTCGAAAAAGGAATCGTTTGATGCGACATTTATCGACTTCGATCGTGACTCGGCATTCGAGGATGACATGGCACTTGATGACTATGGATACGGATCTGACAGCGATCTTGAAGATGACGATGATGATGAAAAAGCTAGTCAAACGCCGGCCAGCGATGAGACTGTCGTTTCTGAGGGTAAGCGACTCGAATATATATCATCAACGTGAACTTGATGTTTCTTTGCAAGGAGAATTGAGCGAATCAGATGACGACGATATGCTTGTCGTGGCGGATGCTAGGTCCGAAGTTGACTCTCTAGTCAATGAACCCGTTCAAACAACAAGCCCGCCAAAAGTAGCGATGTCTATCTCTGCATCTAGTCAACATAAGCCACGAGTTGTCGACTGCCGGAACATACTGGTGCGCGACACCGCCTTCAGGACGTGAGTAGTATGTCCTCATAACGGTAGCAGGCATTTGATCCTATATATGCAGATGGAAAGCACTCATACTGTATCTGTACACGAACAAAATTGTATTTTCCCCGCTCAAGTCTCAAGGACGGCCGAGGGTTAACGTTCTAGCCCCCGACCCTGGCACGTTGTGGCCTTGCTCGCCAAAGTCCATGTATCGTTTAGCCTGCAAGGTTCGAGTATACCTCCCCGCTCTTGGGATACCATAACTGATGTTTGTCAGGTACGGCTTGATGTGGTTCGAGACCAAGCTTTCTCTGCAATACGCAGCAGTTTGAACGAGGAAAACATTCTGCAAGAACTTTCTTCTTCACTCACATCCAAGTTAGTTTCCTTTCTTTGTAGAGCGTTGCGCAATGCTTAACCACCTTACTCGGCGTCAGGTATCCTGCAATCCTGAAAATGCAGGTAGAAGTCCTTTTCAACAACATTGCCTCAGTCCCTGTCATCCAGAACATCCCTTCACTGGTCAAGAGGATCGCTGATTCGCAATTACCCCATGGAGCAGAGATTATCATCGATTTGTTTCAGAAAGTCCTGCTGAAATACCATCCTCAGGCGCTGGCACTTGCAAATGCACCACCAGACGGGGAACGGACTCCACCAATAATTTCGGAAACACCGACACCGCCACTGAGACTGTCACCACCTGGTTCACCACGCTCACCAAGTCCATCACGCTCACCAAGTCCATCACGCTCACCACGTCCATCACTGCCACTACCACTGCCACCAAATCTTTTTGGTTCACCAGTAGCATTCACATCGGTATTTTCCCACACACCGCCAACACCTTCATCAGCTCACTCAGTAGCCGAAGCACGCTCGCCGTGTTTTCATGCTGGCGCCTCCATGTTCGGTATGGGCAGCTCGCTTTCCACTGCAACTCCGCCGAAACGAAGCTCCGTCAACGACGGGAAGAAGCAGAAGCAGAAAAAGAAGTGAATCATTGGTACCAAAGTATACACTGTAATCAGGATTTGACGCAAAGAAAAAGGGTTCTTGCCCCCAGTGAAATCACACCATATGTACTATCTATCATCGCTGTCTCGTTTGATTCGTTTTCTTGAGAGTATCCCCCCTATTGTTACTGTGTACAGATTCGCTGTGGTTCTGATACTGGATTCCAAGCCTGTTCGATGTACAAATGACCTTTTGTATACATCAGGAACATCAACCGATCGGTATATGGTGTGTCGGGGTCAAGCAATTTCTCCAGAGCGGCTCGCGCGAACCCTGTGGAATCAGCTGGCCAGCATAGCTGCGTATTTCGACGACCTTCCATTTACTGTGTTCCTCAGTGTGACGTGAAAAAGCAAACTGCGACCATTAATGGAGCTCGTGCATGGAGTGCTGCATCCACCCCCTTGAGCAGTCAGTGAATATTCAGAAGCTAGGGGTGGTATAATTTCAGGTACCATGTGCCATGAAGGAAGATTCCATACTGTATTCTACACTATCGGAAGTAGTTCCATCTACTACTCATAAACCGTCCAGGAGTTGCCAAAATCGTGAATTTATCTCAGAGATGCATCAACTCAACTCCACGTCATAGTGGCGCGCTGGTTGGCACTGGAGGCAATCAGGTCAGCGGGACTGATATAACTTGAATTCCGTAGTACTCGGATTGAAACATACCTAGGCGATACCGCAACGTGATTTCCACAACTTTGTGGACTAAATCTTCCTGTGGTGGATAGTTTTCCGCAATTATGTCTATTAACCTCTTTTTGTAATCAGAGTAGAGTTCTTGATGTTCGTGGACAACATTGCTCAGTGCTTCCCTGAGGGCAGCTGCATTTGGAGACGCGATGTACTCTTCGATAGCAACGTGCAAAGGGTGAGCAGACCCCTGAGACTCCTGAGCTTGAAGGTGCCCCTGGTCCCAGAGGTAGAAAGACCGTTCGTAGATGAGGACAGCAGCTATTTAAAATGAAAGAAAGGCTGGTTTCAATTTAGCATGTAAACTCACCGGAGCAGAGCTGAACGATTTGCTCTAGTGGTGATGAGCCGCAAATCTAGCAAATTTTCAACAACCAGGAAATCTGTGCAAAGTGTCTAATACCAGAGAGCATAACCTGGTAAGCAACATTTCTGTATGTTGTTCATCGTTGTAAAGCTGGTCCACGGACGGTCAAAAATGGTCTGTCGTAGTTACTTGGAAGCTTCTACTTACCAACTGGAACAGTATCGTTTAGCAATGGCTCATGAGCAGGGCTCAGAAAGAGAGACGACTAACTCACCAGCTGACAATTGTCTAGTCAGCATGGCTACTAGAGCTCAACAAAGGATCAATGGACTCACTCGCTGCCAACATCGGATCAGCCACGACCACGGGCTCAAGCACAACAGATCTGAGGATCAACACTCACTCGCTACCAGGGGATTTGGAATTTCTTTGGTTAGAAACTTGAAGGTTCAAGTGTAACAGAGTATTTCAATGCTCACGTTCTATCAATTAAATGGCAGTTTCTTCAGCCAACATGTCTCAAGCACGCCAGGTGACAGAATACCCACATCCTAAGAGATCAGTCGACATTACCCAAGCCTGACCCGAGATAACACACGCACCTTCTGTCATTGGATCATCAATTTATTTGCTCGACGTGATCCAGCTTGATTTTAATAAATGGTCCGGAATATACTCACCCACTGTTCACAAATCCAGGTTTTGGGTCAGCTAGACACGAGGTCTCCAGAGGATCAACACACTAACAATCTGCCAGCAGGTCCACAATATCTTCAGTCAGCAACGTTGAACCCCAGCGGAGAATCAATATGCTTACTTCCTGTCAAAGATAAGTACAATGGTTAACACGCCTCAGGCTTCATGAAGGATCATCAGGCTCACTCGCTGTCGAGGATCGGCAATGGCTTCAGTCAGCAAGGCCCAAGTCGAGGGTCAACACACTTACTTCCTGTCAACAGTTCAGCGATGTTTCTGGCATGACTTAAGATTCAACACACTTACCCACTGTTAATGAAACAGCAATTCCCCCATTTAGCAAAGATCAACTTTGAAGGATTAGCATACTACTCACGCGCTGTAAACAGAGCAGCAGCGACGTGAGCAGTCAACAGGGCCTAGTCAAACAGCAGAGGACCATGCTCATGAACTCACACGCTGTATGAATCAGTATTTTCGTTATTAGCATGGCTAGAGGGTAAAGGTACTCACACCCTGTTAGTGGATGCGCAATTTTTGTGGTTAGCATAGCTCAAGGGTCAACACTGGCACTCACGTTCTGTCAATAACGCCAGCAAATTGTCATTCAGTATGATGTGCAACGCAGGGCCAATGCACTCACTCGCTATGAATGGGTTGGCGATATCTTCCATCAACATTCGAGCGTGTTTGAAAATGATCAGCATACTCACAATCTATCGATAAATCGGCAAGTTGCTCTATCAACATGGCTCTAGCTTAACAAAGGATCGAGAAACTCACAGTCTATCAAGGGGTCGGCAAAGTCTTCACTCAGCGTTCAAGTTGGGGCCGAAGGAGGATCAATACACTCACCCCCTGTTTGACAGATCAATTTATGATGTCAGGGTGGCTTGAGCTCAATGCGGATGAACAAACTCACGCCCTGTTAATGAATTGACAATCTCAGTCAGCATGTAATTGTGAGATATAGGGTTAGCACACTGACTCGCTGTCAAGGGATCAAAAATTTCTTTTGTCAATATAGTGCATGTCAGAGGAAGGATTGATACTCACAAGCTGTCAAGAGTGATTAATTTTTCGGTTAATATGACTCGACTCGACCAATAATTAGCACACTCACAAACTGTCAGTAGATTGGGACGGGCAGTTTCTTCAGTTAATCATGGTACAAGTTCAAGAAAGGGTCGACATGCTCACTTCCTGCACGTACCAACAGATTAGCGATACCTTCGGTTAGCGAGGATCAATCTCTAGGAACTATACTCACTCCCTGTGAATATATTCAACAGGCATTTATTGGGTCAGTATTGCTTGAGCTCAACGAAACACTGATGCACTCACACCCTATGAACAGAACAGAAAGATTATTACGTAACATGGCTCAAGGAAGACAAATAAACTTACCCACTGAAAACGGGTAGGTGAACCCTCCTGGTCAGCATGACTCGAACTTGAATTCGACAATGATCGACACATTTACCCACTGCCAGCAGATCTGATTAGCATCACGCACTCATGCAGGCTCAAGGAACTCACACTCTAATTAGTAGATGGATCATTTATCGAATCAGCACGGAGGGGAGCTTGCTGTATAATTGATATTTTACTTACGAACTGTCAACAGATCAGAGATTTATTAGTTAAGAATGGCCTAAGCTCGGCGAAGAGAAATATACTCACTTCCTGTGTAAACAATTCGGCAATTTCGTTGATCAGCACGCCTCCAGTAAAGATCAACACACTCACCCTCTGTCAACGGTTCAGTAATTTCTTTGGTAAGTAGGGTTGAAACTTGACAGTGGACTAATACACTTACGCCCTGCCAGCGGGTAAGCAAGTTCTTCTATCAGCATGACTCAGGCCTCAGATAGGATAAACGCACTCACCCGCTGTCAATAGATAGGTAATTTATTCGCTCAACGTGGCTTTAGTTCAACGAGATATCTGCGCTCACCCACTGTGAATTGATTTAGCGATTCTTTCAATCACCATATTATTAGAGCATGAGCGCACTCACTTCCTGTGGATCCAATGTCTCTTCGGTGAGCATGGCTGGAGCTCGTAGAATGGTCCAGACACTTACACCCTATCAAAGTGTTGACCATCTCTTCTGTCAGCAAATGTCCAACCCCACGAGGACAATAACTCACTCCCTGTCAGGAGATAAGTAGTTCGTTTGTTTAGCATGGTGCATCATTGATAGAAGACCATACCACTCACTCGCTATCCATAGATTACAATTTTTTTCAGTGAATATGACTCGAGCATGAGGATGGGTCTACACTCACGCCCTGTGAAAAAATCGGGTATTTTCTTCCATTAGTCCGTATTGAGGTCGACTAAAGATATAACATACACCCTGCGAATAACAGATCAACATGAGGAGAGAGGATTTTAGACGTTACCGGTCTCACTCACCGACATGTGGGGAAACCAACTAAGCAGATCTTTCAGTAGGCCCAACCTAATCGCCGGCTTGAGGCTAAACTTAATCGTAATCGTGAAACGGATGGATTCAGTGAGTGTCCTAGAAACAGTAGTTGTCAATACTTGCCATAAACACGCGAGATTTCATGATTACATTTTAAGTGCATATATAATGCACAACGTCAAGTTAGTCACTTGGCTCGAGACGAGTAGCTGCTGGAGCGCTTCATCATCCAGAGCTTCCGTCGTCTGTTCCATGAGTGGCCCGCAATCAGCACCATCCTTGTCCATGTCTACATGTTGAATAAAGATAACCAACAATTCGATGGCAATTTGATGATTGACCAACTTACCAGGAAGGCATACGTGACATTTGGGAGGTCGTAGAATCCGCTCGGGGTCGTATAAGAACTTCACTTGCGGCCCCTTCGCAAACGACTCTCTAGCATGTTTTGGGGCCAGTTCTTTCGCATCTTTCCTCGATGCTCCCTCACTTCTCAGTTTTGCAAATTCAACGTCGTAAAGGGCATCGAATTTGGTAAATATCACTATTACTGGAACTGAGGATTGAAATAAGATTGTACGTAGAAAAGGACTCGGACGGATTCAAAAGCTCACCATTTCCGGTGTCACAATGCGAGAAAAATTTGACTTCCGCTGCTGTGAAAGACCTGCTTTCCTCATCCATTGGGATACAGTACCTAGTATGTCGACGAAGTGAGCTAGAGCATGCCACGACTCACGAAGTTGGACAATTACCATATGGCATGGATTCGATCCTGTAAAATTGATTCCTTGGAACGGCTTGCGATGAATTTCTTCACCTTCTCGAATTCGGAGTCGCCGCCTGCCTCAAAACCGCGCGAATCGTGAAATACGAATCGTGGGTTGCTTCGAAACACCATTTCGTTCTCTATGTCGTGCAATCCGCGCTGAAAAATATTACGTGAATCCTTGTTGTCAAGAGAAATTGCACCTTACCTCTCTGGACGCCTTTAAAGCTGCGGCGTCGATCTGCTCTCGATTGGTCAATCATCACTACAAGACCCTCTTATCATAATGCTCCGCACCTGATTTCCGGCACTGTTATATATTTCCGGGTTCTCCTGTGTGTTGCAAACCTTCTGGAGGATAGTGGTTTTGCCTGCGTTCGCTCTTCCTATGATGAGGATTCGGAAGCGATCGAATTTCTGTCTCAATAATGATTCTGAGGGGTCCATCGAGGAGGAAGGTGGTGAAGAGACAGGATACGCTCGTCCTGACAGGTTTATGACAGACATAGTATGTGAAGCTGTGCAAGCGCTAGAAAGAATAAGCAGATCTAAAACCGACCATTTCCTGGTACAATAAGTATTGAACCTTGTTCTCTAGGTTCGATAAGCACGAGGTGCATCTCGAGATCTGTTGATTGGTACCTTGTATTCGATATCTTCGTACTAGTCATTCCGAAAGAGGACACCTGTCGCCCGTGTAGGTTAGGATTAGCAACAGTAAGTATTGCAACGAATAGTATCAAACACGATTTGCACACATTTGGCGGATATCGCGAACGAGCTTCAGGTACTCGTGATCGCAAATACACTCGCCAGGTGCGACTCAAGCTGCAGCGGGCCAACACAGAAATGTCACATTCTGTGATGCGATTTGCGGCACTTTCTCTGATTAAATGACACGGCGGTGAGCAACGATCATAATTCTGAACAGATCGACAACCATAATCTACTTACCTGGTGGATCATTGCTATTGTTGGCTACAAAGTTGTTGTTTATGACGTTACCGTCGTTAGCACCCGTGGGTTGCAGCTGAAAGAACAACGAATTTGGTAGATAAGAACTTACGAAAAAAAGGTAAACGGTTGACGTTGACGTTGAGGTATTCGCGGAGAACGCCGCGTAGTATCATTATCATCTTTTCGAAAGCAGTGACGCCGAAAAGCTGTTGCGGACAATCAATTTAAAGTGCAGCGGCGCCTCGATTACAATGTTTACGAATTTGACATTGGACTGAATGATTTGCACCATGCGAGTGACTCTGGTACTATGTACAACATAGCATTCACAGCCGCATGATCATGATGTCAGCCACTGTACTAAATCCCCTTCAAACCTGAGTAAGCTTTGTCCGATCCATCATCCGGCCTGGTCGTGGACCACGGTGCAGGAAAAACGTGACTTGGAGGATGCTTGAACGATGAAAACAGTTGACTGGCGTCCTTGAAAGAGCCGGGGCTACTGGTCAGTGTTACTGTTAGCCTCGTGTACGGTAAAGAAGGGACGACTGCGAGGTAAGTACTATCCTCATGTGACTCTACGGCCTAGTGGACTGCTAAAAGTTGTTGCTACCTTACAGTTGACTATAAATCGAAATACTTACATGAAACCTCAGGCTGGCGTATTCCGTAGTACCATGGCCACATGTGTGCATACACAAAACGCTGAAAACGACGAAGTAGTAGCTTTGCAAGTTAAAGTCGGAAAAGGCTAGCTGATCCGATCTGTAGCGAATGATTACCTGAGTAAACTCTGGCAATCTCTCTGACCTGGACAGACTGATCAGTATTTCAATATTGATTAGTTGGTTCTGACTAGTATGAGGTAGCTCTTGAGTCCTGACCAGGACTCTGCGGCCGAAACTGTGACCCTGGCAGGAACATGAGTACTCACGATGATTAGTAGATCGGGGAGAGCGACATGAAAACTCAACGACGACTTAGAGCCAAACTGCAATGGCCATGTAAGCAAATAGTAACTCGAGGCTGTCCTTAGCTACTTTGTCGTTCCGCTACGATAGAGTCAAAGTCGGGAGTCTTCTGAAGATTGACAGGATAATAATCCCCACGCCTCCGGCTTACCCTGTTGGAAGTTCCCGATCACATCCCAATTGACTCTGACGTGATTCGTGGAGAACAAGAACAAGAACACCGGTTAGCGCTAGCGCTCACTGCCTCACGCAAGCCTCACGACAGTGTGTGAAAATTTATGAGCGCCCGGCACCTCATGGCCACGACCTCCAAGTCAAACCCTATGCCCTGTGCTGTATGCTGATATCATTCCTTGTCCATAGCCTTCCAGGTCTTTGCAGCGCCCCACATTGAACCAGCGCACGGGTGTCCTCCTAAGGGTATACAACTCACTGTCGTTTATCGTCTGCTCGCGCCCAAGAGCCTAAAGGAAGAGCGCTCGATTTCCAGTTCCAGAAATCCGAATCCGAATAAGCTTGATGGCCGCTTC
>MU836977.1:157304-169550 GCA_029603245.1 Rhizopogon salebrosus TDB-379 | reverse complement strand
CATCGACACCGGGTTCATCTCACAGCACAACGACAAGTTCGTGTTGCACGATAGTAAAGGGTTTGAGCCAGGTGACGGAGATAATGTCAAGATCGTGCGAGAGTTCATTGAGAGGCGGAGACATATGGCGGATTTTAGAGACAGGGTGCATGCTATTTGGTAAGTAGGAATTTTCAGAGTCCGTGATGACGAGAGGTTGATGAGATGCGCAAAAGGCTTTGTTTTGAAATACCTCGTGCGGGTGGACGGTTTCTGGAGACCGTCACGGAAGACTTTCTGAAACCGAAACGTGAGGGGGCGGCGGGAAACAGTGCGTTTCTTCGTGTTTTCTCTCTTCGCAGATGGTGGAAACTTAACCAGTGTGTGACAAAAGAAGTTCCCGTGGTGGTAGTTCTCACCAAATACGACGAGTTCATCGTCCACGTGGAGCGTACGCTGGACGGCTCTCTGGAAGGATTGAGTGATGACGCTGTGAGCAAACTCGTCAAGCAGAAAACAGACGCTAAGCTACGGGATATATGCACGCTACCTTTGGAGAGATTCGCAGGGAGTGATATCCCTTATGCTACTGTCTCCAGTGTGTTCCTCTCTACCCCTACCGTCTTGATGCATGCGCTCATGGATCTATGAGCGCAGCTAAAGAAGTACACAAGGAGATGGTCGCACCTCTGATCCAAATCACAGAAGAGCGCATCCGTCAGCACGTCATCAAAGAGATTACCTTCAAGTACGTTTCTTTCTTCATTTTCATGTTATCTTGCCATTTATGCAGCGTTTAGGAGAAATACGGTGAGGGCGTGTTTCTACTAACAAGGGCAGGAGTCCGCTAATTCAAGCGAAGAAAGCTTGCTTCCACTACAAACAATATTTTTCGGATTTGTCGAGTACTTTTGAGAATGACGCCTTCTTGCACAGCGGAAGGTTCCGGATTCTGGTGATCGGAAAGGCACGTACCATTGAGGGTTTCGTTCGTTCCAATGCCAGTGTTTGATGTTTGCCTGGTACTTAGACTGGCGTTGGCAAATCCACGTTGATCGACCGAGCGTTCGGAGTGAGGAGTGCGGTGCGGGTGTTCACTCCTGCGGCAAACTACTCGCCACTCACTCGCTCCTCCCCATTTTGCTATGTATAGCTCGCATCAGACAGTATGCGAGGCGAAGCGACCATCGACACCGAGTTCATCTCGATGCAAAACGACAGGCTCGTATTGCACGATAGTAAAGGGTTTGAGCCGGGTGAAGAAGACAATGTCAATATCGTGCGTGATTTCATTGAGCGGAGGAGAAAAAAAGAAGCGTTGGGTGACAGGTTGCATGCTGTTTGGTAAGTAGGAGCTTTTTTAACTTGTGGGTGCGTGATGATGAGAGGCTAACGAGATGCGCGCAAGGCTTTGCTTGGAGATACCTCGTGCGGGCGGACGGTTATTGGAAACCGGCACAGAAGACTTTCTGAGATTGAAACGTGACGGGGAGCTGGGAAATAGTGCGTTCATCGTGTTTTCCTTCGTGCAGATGGTGGAAAATCTTACCACTCCTTACCCTTGTGAAAAAACAGTACCCGTAGTTGTGGTTCTCACCAAATACGACAAGTTCGTCGACCACGTGGATCGTACGTTTGATGACAGTGCTTTGGGGGGATTGAGCGACGATGTCGTGGAGGAACTTATTAAGCAGAAGGCAGATGCTGAGCTGCGGGAGATATGTACGCTACCTTTGCAGAGATTCGCAGGGGAGGACATTCCCTATGCTGCTGTCTCCAGTGTGTATCCTCCTACTCGTTCTGTTTTGATGCATGCCTCATGGATTCTACGAGCGCAGATAACGGAGTGTACAAGGAGATGATCGCCAATCTCATCCAGATAACTAAAGACTGTGTCTGTCAGCACGTCGCGAGCGAAATGTCTATGATTCTCTCCATTGCTCAACGTGTAGATCCTAAGTTCAGAGTCAAGATGTCCATCGAGTGCGCTCCCTACTTTACTTTCATGCTATTTCGCCATTCACGCAACTTTGATTAAAGGGTCGGCAAGAGAAGTCTGTCATATGAGTAGTCAGCGAGCACGTTCTGAACTTTTTATTGTTGTTGCAGGATATTGGAAAGTGCTTGCGTCAACCGCAGCGTTTAGGGGCAACACGGTGGAGGCATGTTTGCAGGTGCTGCACATCGATATCGTGCGCGTGTGGAACTTTTCAGATCCGGAAGAGGTAAACATATTTTGTCATTGTTACCATCGTGTTGGTTCTGACGTGCCCAGTATTTAGACAGCAAGGAGTTCAAGAATTTGATGGTCAACTTGGTGGATAAAGTGGATGTTGGATCGTCTGTTAATCCTAATAGGAACAGGTAGGATAGTGTTTTGCATGATGGTTTTGACCTGATAATCTTTTCGTAGGTTGGTTGGGCTGTCAACGGTTGCAGCTATTGCAGGTATCATGTCAGCGTTATCAGGACCTGCAGCTCCCATTGTAGTGCCGATTGCAGCGAGTGAGGTACTCGCCAAATGGGTCCACGACATGTACCAGATATCGTATGTACCCCTCCATATCTTTCATGATAATAACAGAACTTGCTCAGCCGCACGGTGCTGCAGCACTTTGTAGCATACATCATCGATTTGACGCTTGTCCTACAAACGCTGTATCTCCTGTGCGACAGCCAGGAGCTCACTCGACGGTCGATCAAGTTGGCCATAAAGTCGTACCTTGAATCAAATGTCTGCGCGAAGATACATTATCGGATTAAGAAGTATGATGGGGATTTGCCATTGTCGGAGAGTGCGGATCAGGAGACATTGGATATGATTGTTGAGTTGATGGATGAGTGTAGTATTGATGTGAGTGAGATTTCGGGGTTGAGGGCGATGATTCCTCCCTTTGGTTATGTACCGGATGAGCAGTGGTGAGGTTGTTTATGACGAGGATAATGTATCATATGGATTAGGTCACACGACGAATGGTTGACGTTGAATGATGCGTTTGTTCATTATAAATTAGTAATGTACATACTTCTGCACCTCGCGGTGTCAGAAACTTTACGAGCGCCTCAGAGTCAATGGAATAAGGACCTCGTGGCCGTGGCCTTGAAGTTAAACACTATGCTCATATGCTATATCATGAATCGTGATGCTGGTATCAGTTGTCCATAACCTCTCAAGTCCTTGCACCACCCGCAAGTTTAATCAGTGTATCCTATGCACTCCACTGCCATTTACTTATGGTCTGCTCAGGCAAAAGCTTCAGGAGTGTGTTGAAACCCAAATCCGAATAAGCTTCACGGCCACCTCGTCTGCTATTCTAATGGCATTCTCTCATTGCTTCAAATCTCTGGTGGACATCCAACTCTCGCCATGCTATAACTGAGTTTTATATTACATTCTGAAATAGACATCTCCATCGATCAGGAAAGAGAATCAAATGTGCTGAACTACGCCTGAGTGGGGTCCAAAGGCCTATTCCACCCTCGAGATCGAATGCAGGAAATTCAAAGAATTTGCAGGGGACGTTCATTCCACCCTTGTAAATATCCCCACCCCACCTCCACCACAAGAGCCTAGGCTAAGTAAAGTCAAATAACATCATAAGTATCTCTCTCAGGAGGACTCTTTTTGCTAAGGTTGTTGTACAATGGACGACTCGTGAGGAATAGTCTTGAAGACGTTGAGTTTGATACGGGGGACATATTTAGCGCATGTAGTGGGGTACACAAGAGACTTCATCAGGCCTCACCTCGATCAAATCGAGCCATCGTGTGGCTCAAATATTTTTTGATACAGAACGCTATAAATTGCATGCCGGGATAGTCATGGTTGTTAGACTCGTCGGGATTACGAATACCGAGGTATGTATCCGTGCCAGTGATGTACTGCCGGTGAGCATCGGGGACTAGCAAAGGCAGCAGTCTGTTAATTCGAGCAAGACTTTGGATTTGTGTTCCCGATTTGTCTTCGGTGAGTCATTTGCACTGTTGAGCTTCTGATGCTGATGCTGACGCCGTACGTTCCGGATTCTAGTGATAGGAAAGGTACGTATCACTGAGGGTTTCGGTCGTTCGTATACCAGTGTTTGATGTTTGCCCGTTGGCACTGGTAGTTATACTGGCGTTGGTAAATCGACGATGCGTCTGGGGTGCGAAACGCGATATGGCCCTACCACGCACACTTACCCATTAGACTCCATTTTGCCACATAGCTCGGCCGGGGCGGTAAGCCAGGCGAAGCAAGCATCGACACCGGGTTCATATCACAGCACAACGACAAGCTCGTGTTGCACGATAGAAAATGGTTTGAGCCAAGCGACAAAGATAACGTCAAGGTCGTGCGAGAGTTGATTCAGAGGCGGAGACATATGGCAGCTTTGAGAGACAGGGTGCATGTTGTTTGGTAAGTAGAAGCCTTTTTAGCTTGTGGGTGCATGCTGATGAGATGCGCGCAAGGCTTTGCTTTGATGTCCCCCGTGCGGGCGGACGGTTATTGGAGACCGGCACGGAAGGTTGGTGCGTGACGGGGCGCTGGGAAACTGTGCGCCCATCGTGTCTTCTCTCTGTGCGAGTGGTGGACACCTATCCGTGTGTGAAAAAACGTTGTGGTTCTCACCAAATACGACATGTTCATCGACCGCGTGGATCGTACCTTCGGCGACAGTGCTCTGAAAGGATTGAGGAGCTTAGCAAAGGGTGGGTGCTGAGCTACGGGAAATATGTACGCCACTTTGGAGAGATTCGCAGAGGGAGACATTCCCTCTGCTGCTGTCTCTTGGGTGTATCCTCCTACTCCTTCCGTTTTAATCTAAGTTCTACGAGCGCAGCTAAAGAAGTGCGCTAGGAGATGATTGCCCGATTGATCCAAAGAACAGAAGACCACGTGAGTCGGCACGTCGCGAGCGAAGCATCCGTGATGACCTCCGTCGCTCAAAGTGTGGACGCTAAGCTCCGTCTCGAGTAAGCTCATTTTACTTTCAGGTTATCTTGGCATTCATGCGGCGTTTGAAGGTCGGCAAGAGAAGTCTGTCGTACGAGTACTACGATGTTTAGGGGGGTGCCGCACACTGATATTGTGCACGTGTGGAACATTCCTGACCTGCATGATGTAAATATTGCTGGCATGACGTGCACAGTAGTCAGAAGTTCAAGAACTTGATGGTGGGGAGGGGTCTGCTCCGGTTATTTATTCCGGGGACTGTAGCATATGGATTGGGTTACACGAAGGTGTGATCAAACCTTAGAGTCGTTGAGAAAGTGATCCGTTACGAGGTGGGGTGGAGTTACCAGGAACGACCGGACGGAACTAATTTGGAAGCCACGTGTTGTGGGAGCCGTTGTTTTGGGTTGCCATGTCATAATCCATTGAAACGTGGTTCCCAGCCAGCAAAAATTACAAAAGTAAATTCGTCGGTCCCATCTCTGCATCCATCGATATACCCCCCCGTCGTCGTCGTCGTCGTCGCCGTCAATGGACCCGCCTACTTACAATCCGATACCAGCGAACTATCCTTATGGTGGTGACCGCGATAGAGCATACCATGAAAGGGACAGGTTGTGAGTCAATCTCTCCTTCCAGCGCTCTCACATCACACACGACAAGATCGTCCCAATCTTACGGGTCCGTGGACTAACAAAGTTCAGCCCTAGTTAGCCTTTATATCTGATAATATCCACTTATCCAGACACAATTCTTCTTCATCAGAAACTAACATGCCACCTAGGGAATATGAGCTTACCGTTAGGCAGGAACCTAAGCAGGCCCGCATGTGCGGCGTTGGAGGTATGTCCACCAACCCCTCCGTAATCTGTCCCAGCCTCATCCTCATAAAGCCGATCGCCGTCCAATCGACCCACCACCCATCATTCAACTTCGTGTCATCGACCCGCAGACTCGTCAACCTCCTTCTCCGGCTCGAGTGGATGGCGACGATTCCGACCCCAGCTATGCCCACAGCTTTCTCCAAAATCCCTACTACTTCATGTTCGCCAGCCTAGCAAAGCCGGACGACGATACCGAACTACATTGGCTCAAGGTCTGCTTCTTCCTCGTCATCATCATCTCTCTCATACCAGATCTTTAGGATGGGAAAACACGGTGTACCACTGGTTCAGTAGTCTCCTCTTTATACCACCTCAAGGATACCGAAAATCGCAACGAGGATGCTGGCTTCTTTGTTTTCCCAGACCTCAGCGTCAGAACAGAGGGTTCTTACCGTTTGAAGCTCAGTCTCTTTGAAGTCGTCAGGTCAGTGCGCTCATTGACCTCCCACCCCACAAATCAAACGTCACCCCAGCAACACCGTCCGTCACTGTAAATCAATCTACTCGGCACCCTTCTACGTCTACACTGCAAAGAAATTTCCGGGTATGGAAGGTGAGCGTAACCTGTGTCTCATCACACTCCCAAATTAATTGCTCAACCCCTTTCTTGCTCATTATTGGTCGCATGATCGGCCTGCCCTCATCATCATCATCACCATCGTCAGAATCCACTCCTTTATCGTGTTCTTTAGCCGACCAAGGCATCAAGATCCGCATCCGTAAAGACATCCGCGTCCGCAAGCGCCCCATCGCCGCACTCGCCGCACCCATCGATACCGAAAGCAGTAACAACAATCGCGAAGAAGACCATGAGAATGATACCCCGCTTTCTGCTGCCCCTTCTTCTGCCGGTCAGGCTAAGCGCCCAAGGCACGCCACGGTGTCTTCTTCCAGTGGCGCAACGGATTTGCAAACCCCTACTGCGTCGTTCGTGGGCTTACCTGCATGGCCTTCAACAAGTTTAGATCCTATGCTAGGCGCACCCAGTGCGCCGGGTGGCGTCGAGCTTCCTGCACCTACGCATCCCCCTCCCCCAGCTGTGGGCCTCCCACCCCCTCGCAGTGCAAGCTACGAAAGTTCGCGCATACCTCCCCCACCCGGTGCCCAAATGATAGCAGGAGCAGCGTATGATACCCAGACTCCACGTAATGCAGCGCAGCCGCAGGCCATCCAGCCTGCTCCGAGTGCCCAACGAGCACAAGCGCAAACAATGGCCCCGCCATTTTCGAGCTCTACGCCTGTGTACAATTCACAAGGGCGAGCGACCTATGAGCCGTCGAGGACTTCTGTATCTGGTTCTGCGTTTGATCCTACAAGGGGTGCGTATGAGAGCCAACGCCCGAGTTTTGAGGGTTCGAGAGGGTATGAGCAGCAGACTGAGAGGGGGTATGAAAGTTCACGGACGGCGCCTGCGTATGAGCGCGCACCGTTTGACACGAATCGGAATTCGGGGTATGGGAGTGGGTATGAGGCCGGGGCTGGTGCGGGGAATTCCGGGTTCCAGGAACCATATGCTTCTGCTGGGTATAACAGCCAACCGGGCGCGTCGAATCCATTCCCGCATCCGGGTTCTTCGTCTGGGTCTGGGTCGGGGTCAGGGTCTGGGTCGGCTTCTGGTTCGACTTCAACTTCGTACACTCCTTCGTCCAGGTATGCAGCGAATACGGCATACCCGTCGTACTCACAGGGGCAGGGGCAGACACAGTCTAGGTATGAATACCCGTCGCATGGATCCCAGCAGCAGCAGCAGCAGCAGTATGCGAGTCCGAATGGGGACTCGTATTATGATTCGACGACGAGTCCGAGTGGACCTGGACCTGGGGCAGGATCATCTCATGGACATGCCCAGTCGTCGTATTATCCTCCTGCACAGTCTACTTCATGGAACGCGCCAGCCGCTCAGCCGCAGTCGCAACCCCAGGCGTACGAGTATAACCATAGTCATGGTGGGCACGCTCATTACCCGAACTCGGCGGGTGCGGGAGAGTATTATCAACAACCACAGCAAGGACAAGGACAGGGTGCGAGAGTTAGTTCCCCTTCTCCTACGCCTACTCCGGCGTCTTCGAGATATGTGAATGCGAACCAGGCATATTCGCATTCAACCTCGACTTCTGCATATAATCTTCCTCCTCCTTCGTCTTCACAACACCCGCACCACCCTCAACAGCAACACCATGAATGGTCTGCGAGTTGGAACGCGAATCATGGTCATGGTTCTGTGGGCGACCAAGGACAAGGACAAGGGCAAGGACAGGGGCAAGGACAAGGATTGATTCAACTTGCGCCTCTTCGTCGACACTTGTCTTCATCTACGTCTGCACGTCCACACCCACACCAGCACCAGCACCCACTTCAACACCCGCATCAGCAACAGCACCCACACCAGCACCAGCACCAGCAACATCAGCGGCATCATGCATCCGCGTCATCAGCCTCACCTTCGTCAAGCGATGCGAGTTCGCCTGTGGGTGGTACCCCTGTTGGGGGCGTCTCGGGAGCGGAGAGTGGAATTGGAGGTATTGGAGGAGGTGGAGGGGGAGTGATCCAACTCCCGCGGGCACCGTTTGAGCATGATGCGAGGGTGCAGGGGAAGAAGAACTTGTTGAGTATTGGGAGTATTATTTCGGGGGTGTAGGGCCTCACGTTCGCGTTCGCGTTATGTTCGTGTCGTGTCGAATGGGGAGGTGAGTGGCGGGGGGCCAAGTGAGTCGTCAAAGTGCTGTTTTGTATATACCTGTAATTTCCAATTGCTGAACCTTGAATACTGTATATGTACTTGCTTGTACATTTATTGGTTGGTTCGCCTTTTGTCCTTCGTCTCGTTCATTCATTCGTTCAATTTGTTTGTTGAGTTTGTAGTATTAGTATGTAGTGCTAGTAACTGTCTAGTTAATCACTTCGCTGTGCTTTCCAATTGTGTTTTAAATGTTGAACCGTTACATATCGTCTTTGACTCTCGCGTTCGAGCGTATCGTTTCATGCACACATAAGAAACATAGGGTTATTTGCTGTTGAGACACACCGTATACGGACAAGTACTTCCGCGACGTCTTGATCCGCCAGAGGTTTGAAAAAAAGGGTTCAAATTGCTGGCTGCAAGCCGCTCGATCTATCTTACACGAGTCGTCCAGCATAGCAAGTCATGCCCAAGAAGCTCTTACACGGCGTCGCCTATGCGCGCAACAGTACTAAAATTGACTGCAATTCAAACAGAGACGGACTGCGGGACACTGGCGGCTTGTAGTAAAATGGGCCGACTCCTCGGGGCAGGGGTCTCGTCCGTGCTCGAACTTGGAAGGACAAGGGAAAGAGAAAGAGAACAAGGTTTTTCTACGGTCTCCGCTCGGAGTCCACCTTGCCATGGACGCCCGTTAATCGTAGGGCACGGGATAGCGAGCTAAAATAAAACACGCTTGTCAGCTTCGCGAAAAAAGAAATGTTTTGAATGCGAACGCGGTTTACGGTA
Organism: Rhizopogon salebrosus TDB-379; assembly: GCA_029603245.1. Taxonomy (NCBI): domain Eukaryota; kingdom Fungi; phylum Basidiomycota; class Agaricomycetes; order Boletales; family Rhizopogonaceae; genus Rhizopogon; species Rhizopogon salebrosus. The sequence continues at coordinate 160,282 of MU836977.1, read as the reverse complement.
GGTAAAAATTCGCAGTTCGTGATTTGTATTGGAAGCGAGGGTGACACAAGGGGACGAATTGGAAAAGAGCTCAGTGACCAGTGATACAAGGCAAATTAGGCAATAGGTAGTACGGACTTCGAACGGTTCGGTGGCGGCGGGGCGGAACCCCCTCGTGAAAGAAGGGCTTCGGGGGCGATGGTTCATGTCTCGGAAGGACATTTTATTTGAGTCAAGGTATATCCTAAGGTGACAGGCTCGAATGCGTGATGTAGTTCATCTGATGAACTCACTCTAGGAATAAGAGAGGAGATAGATTAAGAGGACGGAAAGACGGTGAAAGTAAAAGGGCAGGTACCTCAGGCATCCGTAGTCCGCATCTAGGAATGAGGTCCTTTCTCGCCCGTACATTGCCTAAGAACACGACGGAGCTCCTGCGTTTCACCCTTGAAAGCCTTTCGTTTCTTCCTCTTGACAATAATGGCATTTCCGAAGTCGACAATGACTGGTCCACCTGCATCACTGATGAGCAGGTTTCGTGTAGCGATGTCATAATGTAGAATTCCTGCATTATGAATCTGTCGAAGAAGTCCGCAGAATGACGTTCTGCGGGCTGGATAAGAGAATGGACTATGGGTACTAGTGAGCGTACACACCGTTGTGCTTCCGACAGACCACCAGGAACCTGGTCGATGCGCGTGCCGGCATGATCCATCAGGATGGCGGTGGCACCGTCAGGATCACGATCTTGGAAGAGACCGTGGACGTTGGGTGTGGGCACACCGTTCTGTTGGAGGTGTTTATATATGTTGTATTCGCCTTCGATGAGTGGTTTATCTTCGTTGAATCCGAGTTTCATGATAATAGGACGGGAGAATGTGCCGTTCTCTGTGCCGACAGTAATTACCCCACCATGTACGACAGTTCCTCTGGTGCTCGAAATCTCGCTTGTGAGGATGACTGAGAAGGAATTTTTAGTGTGAGGACTTTCAGGGCATCCAGATAGTCGAAGTAGGTCTACGCGATGAAATACCCAAGGACAGACAGAATCGTAGACGCCATATTTCAGACGAACGAAGGCTGTAGCACCGCTTTTGATTGCGTTATCCTAGGCACCATAATCAACCATTGCGGCATAAACAGAGGACCACGATGCTTACGATGCAAATAGCTTCACCCTCAAGTCCAAGTGGCGCCATGGCGCTAGTGCCAATGCAGGCACTCCGCTGTGGTGGTTGGGTGCCAAGACTGGTGCTGGCAGTGGGACAACTGCCTGCACCTTCACGCACGCCTGACCCACCACCACCACCCGAGGCTTCACCATGTCTGTCACCTGACAAACCACCACCATCAGTATCACCATCAATATCACCATCACCTCCCCCTCCCCCTTTTCCTCCCCCTCCTCCTCCACCTCCGCCACCGGCATCTGCTTCGTGACATCTCTTAACAGCATCATCGATTGCTGCTAAATATATGCCGACTTGTAGGAGGCCATACGGGTACTTATTTTTGCAGCGCTCGATCAGATCTGAACAATACAGGGTACGCGATCCACGGTGGCGGATACAAATCAATTCGAAGTTTCCTGAGTGGATGACGAAGTATGTTAGATCTTTGATACAGGCCTGGGCCCAGACCTAAGAAAAATGTTAGCGCCCACTTCTTGGAACGTAGCGAAAATGCCCTGTACCCGTTGAATGAAATCATGTGCCTTTTTCTCTGGCAGATTCTGGCAGTCACTTCCGTCACAAGTTCCATGGGAGCCGTCCAGAGTGTCCAAACCCATAGTTTCTTCCCCTTCCCTTTCCTCTTTAGTAATAAGCCTCTGGCGTTTCCTAGTAGGACCGGATTCGTCGTCGTCATCAGGCAAGGCATTGCTCGGTAGACCCACTAGCGGATTGGATGTGTCGCACCCTACATGCGGTGAATGCTGTTCAAGTTCATGCTTCTTACATTTCTTCTTCTTGGCACAGTACTCCCACTGGAAGGAACCTGATCGTATGACATGAACGATGTTCTCCATGATCTCCTCACTGCCAGCAGATACACCTTTGAACTCCCATGATATGATTGTGTTCTCAACTGTTCTTTCGCGGAGCATTTTCCATACTGCTCTCATCTCGTCATTGATGAATGAAGGGAAGTTTCGTGCCAGGTAATTGAAAGCGGTGTCGTCCAAAACTATGATTGCCGCATCCACCAGGGCACACCGTGGCATGAGGTCTATCGTATACTCTAACATACTCCAGTTCCAATTCCCGTTGTGCAACCGAAGGGCAGTAGCGATTTCGCACCAGTTATCGGCACGTTTCGAATACCAGTAGCGTACACCAGCTTTGGACATCACCTGCCGCGGTATAGGTGGCTTTGGAAAGACGAGTCGATCCGGAGGTTGATCTTTGTGTGCTTCTTGCATCAGCTTTACCTTAGCTTCCGCATTCTCTACAAGTATACCAGGTAACGAGTCGGGAATTTCGGTGCGCAGGAGGGTGAGATTGGAAGAGAGGTGCTTGTCATAAGACGCTGGTACCCCGAGTCTGGTGTATGTGCTTTTCGAACCCTCAGTATCAGGTGTCAGAGGAAATTTCTCATCAGCTCTTAGAGATACCAGTAGTTTTGACCAGTTGTCCATCTCTATGGTAGAAGCAATGTGTGATAGCAATGGCAGTGAATGAGGAGGGTAGAGCAAAGAAGTGTGATGCCCCTAAATTGGCCCGGGCATCACCAAAAATACCGGACCTGACCGACTGCTCCGCTCAAACTTGGTTCAAGTTTCAGCAATATTACATAATGTGCTCGCACAACCACAATCAGGACTACCCCGCACGTCTGGGACGAAATAGATCAATACTTTGACCCAGAACAGGCTGTCTACTTTCCTTGGAGGTCACTTCGAAGACGTCAACTTTCCTCTTGAGTCTTTACTCACCGCATCGATGGCCTGAATTTTGTGAATCTCCAGGTTTGGGGCACCTGGTCTTACCAAGCCCTCGTTC